>PVJN01002798.1:0-110555 GCA_004026805.1 Lasiurus borealis | reverse complement strand
TTTCTCTTACATTGGAATATTACATTTATTTTTTTGCTTAATGTATTTTTTTAAGTTAACTCATGCTTTATTTAAATAAATCTGGAAATGAAACTGTTTCTAATCACTACAAATGAGAAAGATTTGTGCCAATTAAAATAAATAAAAAATAACAAAAATTATGAATACTTGAATATTTAAAATAACCAAAGGTCTGTGTGAATATAAAATTATACCATAATTTTGTATTTGCAAAATACTAGCAAAAGAAATTATAGTATAAGAACTACTCAAAAGTTCATAATAAATTAAGTCTTTCTAAGTTATATTAGATTTAATGGTTAAGTTTAGATGTTAGATTTATGGGAAGATATAAATACTGTCATGTTAAACTATGTATTTTAAAAATTATTTTTACATCTATCTCACTCAACTATAACAGTATTATTAAAGCATCAATAAGGTATTCTAAGTGAATGCAAATGTTACAAATTTTGGAGATAAAACATTGAACTACAATTATGATTTCTAAGCTCTTAAATTGATTTCCTTTGGAGGTGTGCACCATCAAAGATAATCATGAAAGTCATGACTATCAGTTGTCATGGTCAAGCAATCAAGAAAGGAAATATCTTTGCCATGTTTGCTTGTGGGGGGTTTTTTTCTTTTTGTTTTGTTTTTTGCTTGTTTTGTAATTCCAAAGCATAATATTAAAAAGCTAAGAGAATTGTGCAAAGCTAATGCAGTAAAGTGGAAAGTGGGCAAGAACTCATAATGATGAAAGAGCTATGTTTCTGACCACAAGCAGTAAAGGGCTCAACCTGAGACTGATATGTGAGTAGGATGTATAGATTGGTGGGTCATAAAGGAATTTGTGGCCTTCCTATAAGTTCCATACTGGATTCAAATGAGGTTGCTGCAAAGTCACAAAGGTACTAAAAGTACACTTGTTTTATTGATACATTCATGACCCAGGGTCCAAGGTCCAGGGTCCAAGGTGTCTCAGTTATAGCAGGTCCAGGTATTCAAAAGCCTTTTCTCACAGGTTTTCTCATCCATACACATAGTCACCCTTTCATCTAGGAACTGTGGCAAATGAGCATTCCCAATTCTTTGAGAAAAGGAATTAAGTCAGAAGTTGAAAACTCCTTAAAATGAAAATCATCATTAAGAGTATGAAACACTTGGACTTAAAAGTAGTTTATTTAAGTACTATGTTATAAATCCATTTTCTTTAATAAAGAGAGGCCTGGTGCACAAAATTCGTGCACGGGGGGTGGCAGGGAAGGGGTGTCCCTCAGCCCAGCCTGTACCCTCTTTAATCTGGAACCACTTGAAGGACACAATTCAACCTATAGTAACAATAGCTAAAAATGTGTGTTGGCTAACTTGTGTGTTGGAAGCTCACTTAGTCCATACCTACAAACAGCATGGATAAAAATAGCTGGAAATTCCTGAAGCCAAGAAAGAATCTTTTAAGTATCTAAACATGCCAGTGGAGAGAACTGACCTAGAAGTTGGGACAATCAGAGGCCATGACAAGTTAAGGGCTCATCCTGCAGGGAGACAGAAGGGTTATAATGCAAATCTAGACCACAGAGGCTTGACTCGATGACAATGACCAACACCCCACCTAGGTCTGGCACCTTCACTCACCTGCTCCACCATTCTGCCATAGCCAATGCCTGCCATGTTCCACACTCTGCTGCCTGCGACCCCTGGTGGTCAGTTCACATCATAGTAACTGGTTGTTCGATTGTTCAGATGTTCCACCATTCAATCTATTTGCATATTAGGGTTTTATATAGACTGAGTGACCAGATTATTATGATCTCTGAATGCATAATAATCTGGCCACTCAGTATGTGTGTGTATATATATGTGTGTGTGTGTGTGTGTGTGTGTGTGTGTGTGTGAGTGTTTACATATATATTTGTGGCCCAGTGCATGAATTCGTGCAATCTGGGCAGGGAGAGGGAACATGGGAGGTTGGCTGGCCTGCCTGCTGGTTGAACTCCTAGTCAAGGAGACAATTTTCATATTATCCTCTATTATATAGGATATACATTGAGTGGCCAGATTATTATGCATTCAGAGATCATAATAATCTGGTCACTCAGTATATAGACTAGAGGCCCAGCATACAATATCATGAGGCTCCACCCACCTGCATGCACCCCACCCACCGAGCTGCCATGCTCGCATCCATGCTCGCAGCCATGCCCACCTCACCGTGCCCACCCTCCTGCCACCCCACCCCTCCACCCACTGGCTGCCAACCTTGCTGTGATCAGAGCCTGTGGGCCACAAGGGAGACCCTTAGTGGTGCTCCATGCATCTCATGGTGACTGGTCATTTGGTCATTTTGGTCATAACGTCTTGTGGCCTTTTACTATTGTGATAACAATACACCACAAAAATATCTGTGGTAGTTTCACTGACCCAAGTTGGCCTTGATGATTGCTTTATTGACTGCCTCTTTCACATCCTTGTTCCTCAAGCTGTAGATCATGGGGTTCAGCATAGGGATCACTGTGGTATAAAACACAGCTACCATTTTCCCCTGCTCCACAGACTCTTCAGTGGGCCGCCTGAGATACATGAATATGAGAGTCCCATAAAACATGGTAACAGCTGTCAAGTGGGACCCGCATGTGGAGAAGGCCTTCTTCCTCCCGTCAGCAGAGCGCATGCGTAGCACAGCTACTACAATGAGGGAATAGGAGATCAGGACCACTGAGAGGGAATATCTGAAGTTAATTCCAGCAATCACAATCATCGTGTATTCTTTGATGTAGACCCCGCCGCAGGCAATCTTGATAAGAGGAGGGTCTGCACAATAGAAGTGGTTGATTTTAAAGTTTCCACAGAAGTATAAGCCGTATGTCCATAGTGTGCATATTAGACTAACAGAGAATCCATAAACATAGGGCACGGAAATGAGCCGAACACAGAGAGTCCTGGACATTTTACTTCCATAAAGCAAAGGGTTGCAGATGGCCATGTAGCGATCAAAGGCCATCACTGCCAAGATATAGACTTCCACATGGACAAGGGCAATGAAAAAGTAACACTGCACCAAACACCCCACATAGGAAATGGTTTTTGTCTCTGATAATAAGTTTTCCAGCATTTTGGGGGTGACATTGGAAGAGAACCACACATCCACAAAAGACAAATGACTCAAAAAAAAGTACATAGGGCTCTGAAGCTGGGGGGTGACACTGATCAATATGATCATACCAATATTTCCTAATAGAGTTATTATGTAAACTACTAGGAACACCCCAAAAAAGAGAACTTGAAGATCCTGGTGACTGGTCAGCCCTAGAAGGATAAATTCTGTCACGTCTGTGAAATTTGGCATTGTCTTTACACAGACCCAGTCTGTATGGCCTATGGAGAAATTATTTTAAATGAATGCATTTGTTTTATTTTTAAAGTTTTGAGTCAATTAAAATAATTTAAAAATCAATGAGAATTTTACACAATGTCCAAGAGTATATGAGCATAATTGTTTTCTTTAATAGATCTTATAAGTAGTTACCATCAATACTTATCAGTTTCTTATCTGTAAGAGAGGAAATTACATTCATTGTTAATACATATTATTAAAATTAGACATTTATATTTTATTAGATTATGACACTAATATTAGCAATAGATAAATATGCAAATGAGATCATTTAAGGAGTATAATTGCTGTGACAAAAGTACAGCACACTAATAAATAAGAAATAAGGGGAGGCAGAGTGCAGATAGAGTGATCAAAATGACCTCTCTGAGGAAGTGACTTCTGAGTCAGTGAGTAGAAGCCAGTTGTGTAGAAATATGAAGGAAGAAGTAAGTGCAAATTAAAAAGCTCAGAAGAGGAAATAGTAGCTTGGCATGTTGAAAAAGAATATCACTAGAAGCCTTCCTTTCTATATGAAAAAGTGCATGAACTTCATGATTATACTAGAGGCCAATGTTCGAATTCGTGCACAGGTAGGTCCAGCCAGCCCACCCCAATTGGGATGGCAGGGATGAGTGGAGGTGGGGCCAACCAGGTTTCTATCTCACACTCCCTCTCTCTTTTTCTTTCTAAAAAACAATATTTTAGAGGAGCTACAGGTGATTGGCCGGCCAACTGCCCCCAATCAGGGTGAGTGGGGCCAATCTGGGCCACAGTGCGAGACAAAGCAACCTGTCATTCCAGCATTCTGATCACTTCGCTTTTATATACAGTGGTACCTCGAGATACGAGTGCCCTAACATATGATATTTTTGAGATACGAGCCCTCGAGAGAGAGATTTTTGCTTTGAAATACGAGCAACAGTTGAGATACGAGTAATCACACGTATCAGCTGGCTGCACACGACCCACCAGTTTACCACGACTCATAGTTTCCCAGCCTCAAGGTTACAGAACCAATTAAACTCGTATCTCGAGATACCACTGTATATAGATCATGTCCCCTCCAATTAATAGCAGCACACATTTGAGAAGTTAATTAATCTCTATGAGCTATTTTCTCACTCCTAAATTTTTTAATACATAAATGAAATATATCATCTTTAAAATAAATTAGGCACATAACAGTCACTGGAGTTTTAGTTCTGATCTAAGTTTCCTTTCACTAGAGAGCTCCACTACTGCAGCTCAGCTGTTTGGCTCCTTTTAAGTATGAAAGTACCCAGATGAGCCAAGACCGGTTTGGCTCAGTGGATAGAGCGTTGGCTTGCAGACTGAAAGGTCCCAGGTTCGATTCCGGTTGGGGGCATGTACCTTGCTTGCGGGCACATCTCCACAGTGGGGCATGCAGGAAGTGGCTGATCGATGTCTCTCTCTCATTGATGTTTCTGACTTTCTATCTCTCTCCCTTCCTCTCTGTAAAAAATCAATAAAATATATTTTAAAAAAAGAAAGAAAGTACCCAGATGAGAGCTGCAGGCTGTGTTTGGGAAACAGAGCTAAGGTCAGGGATTTTCTTATGTAAAGACTCCTGACCTCACTCAATGAACCCAAATTCTCTGATGAACAGATTTTCACTTGAGTTAACGCTACTACTATATTATTTTAAGTATAAAATGTAGGAAAAGCATCAAAGTATCTAAAATCATAAACTAATGCTAATTTTGTTCCAATCTCTGTGTGATGTGTATATTTCTCTTCCTCTACATAAACACTACCTCTGTGGTAATAGTATTTGTCTCATTCATCTTGGAACTCTTTAAAATGCCTAGGTTGGATGTCACGTAAAATAGATATTCAGAAATATTGACATATATAATTTGTTTAGAAAGTATCCCGATCTCTAAATTAGATTCATATATCACTATAGTCTAATATTATTAAAACTCCCTAATATAGATTTTTCTAGTATCAATCATCTCAACTTTAGAATATTAATAAAAATAATCAACTTTTACTGAATGCTTATGAAACCCTTTGCATGCAAATGTTATGAAACATTAGAATTGTCACTTTACAAATGAAGAAACTAGTGCACTGACAGGCTAGGAAAGTCTTCATAAGTCAGTCATCTGCTAATTGAACAGACTTGGGGTACAAACCAATTAATTTAATGGCAGCATGGTACGCTTAACAACCTTATATTGCCACCTCTTTGATAATTTATTGTTCTATTTCTACATATTTAAAATTTAGTTTTATTACCCTCCAAGCATGAAGAAATTTATCCTTTTAATAACTAATCCTTGATGGGCAGAGCTTTGTGTGACCCTAGAACAGGCTGAGCTACAAAGACAGACCACTGCTTCTCTCTACCTTTCCATCATTACGGATCACATAGACTCGGGAGCAGATGACCAGTCACTTCAGAGATAGAATCAACTTATTACATAAGTGTGCATCGTCTATAAAAACAATTGTGATTATAGAATGTGCAATTTATAAATAAAAAAACAACTTATTTTTTATTAATCTTAGGAATTTTTCATGAAGAAAAATTACTGATGCAATCATCCTCAAGGACACAATATTCTCAAACTTCACTTACATATATTTTAAGACAAGAATGGGCAAATCAATGAAATTTGTAGAGAAGAATGAACGGGTGAAAAAGTGAGGAATAGCCTGGCTGGTGTTGCTCAGTGGTTGAGGTTCAACCTATGAACTAGGAGATCATGTTTCAATTCCTCATCAGGGCACATGCCCAGGTGGCAGGCTAGATTAATAGTGGGGGCGTGCAGAGAGGCAGCTGGTCAATGATTCTATCTCATCATTGAGGTTTCTATCTCACACTCCTTCTCCCTTTCTCTCTCTAAAAACCAATATTTTTTAAATGAGCAATAAAAGACTGTAAATCTCCATCATAACAATGTCATACTTATGAAATTATGAATAAAACCTGAATTGAAATAAAAACATTTGCTAGTAATAAAATTTCACAAAATTAAACATTGTAATAACAAATAAGTCTACAAATAAGGTTTTAGTCTTCTCTTCAAGACAGGGATAAAAATAATAGATTTTACTGGATTCATCTGGATGACATAAAATATAATTTACAGACCTACCTTCATCAGAGGAGAACAGCAGATGATACTTTTTTACTATTTATACTAGAATTTGGAACATTGAGAGCATCTCCCCAAGGAACTATCAAGGTAATTATGAAAGGAATAATGATTCCAATTCTAGAAACATCTCAAGACTGGAAGAAGCTAAAGGGTATTAATTGAAAGAATAATTCTTTTAGTTAATTAAGAAATCAAAATTTTTGATATCATGATATAATCTCTCATATAGTCTGCCCTCTTTTATCCACACTTAGCAATTATGCATGTCAGAAAAATATTCTTGGTTTGCATCATATAAAATTTTGGTCAGTCACCTTCTTTTCTGTTGTGTACATATGTAATAAACACCATCTATCAAGATATATGATCATAGCATCTTGTTTCTCATGGTGTTTTTTATAGATGCCAGATTCATCAAAACTATAGATCACGTGGAAACATTTAGAGAGAATGGGTACAAGTAATGGTCTTGGTGAAGCAATCAATTTCAGTAGAGCAATTTGGTTCATGGAGTTTAAATTATTCTCAGAGTCAGAGCATCAACTTTGAAGTTGGACAGTTCAGGATCAAACCTTAGCTCTATGTGATATTGGAAAAGTAACAATTCTCAGCCTCAATACTCACCTGTAGAATGGGGTCTCTACTATATTACAGTGTGATTAATGATCTCAGATGACATAGGGATAATTCTCAGCATAGTGCCTGCCTCATATAACACACTAATTTTTTTAAATTATTTATGCAGTTTTCCCTCTGAACAGTTACCAACATAATTGTGCTCAGGAAAAGTTTCATTCTGAATTCTTCAGTCCCCAAATACTCAGAACTCCTGAGTTGTTTCTAATTTATTATGGATAAATACATCAGATGAACTTTTGGGCACCAGGCTATTATGATGTAATATATACTCTTTCATGAAAACGTAGCTTTGAAAAGAAGGAAATGTTTGTGTGTGTGTGTGTGTGTGTGTGTGTGTGTGTGTGTGTTATAGAAAGAGAGTGGCAGAGACAAATACACTTTGTGTAGGAGATGATGAAATATAATGAAGTGTATAGATGAAGAAATATATCTACATTAATAAAAGAGAATTAGGCAATTTGACCATACCTCCATATTGCCCATCAGCCCATCAGGAGTGAGTATGCAAATTAACCCAACAAAGATGGAAGGTTCATTTGCATATACAGGTATGGAGCATCCGGGTGGGGCAGGATGCCTGCTATGTGGGGGAAGGTGGGGAGCTACAGGAGCAGTGCTGTGGCCCAGAGCAAGAACTTGCAGGCTCCTGGGTGGCTGGGAGCAAAGCCAGGGAAAGGAAGGCCTATTTTTGCATGAATTTTCATGCAACAGGCCTCTAGAGTAACAATAAAAATCTATTTCAAAAAGTATTTTACAAAAATATCCTGAATTTTCAGCTAATGGCAAAATTAAGTCCTGCCAAGTCATGAAAATTATGAACCAGAATAGGCCTTTGAGATCAAAGACTACATACTAAAAATTAACTAGAGGAATAATAAGAGTTGAATTTTTCAAGGTCACCCACAAATTAATTTAAAATTTGGAAACTCATATCAGGAACATAATTTAATCATTGACCTTGGCCTAATCATTCTTTATGTAAAGCAAAAGTAACTCTCCAAAAATCAATTGACAAAGCATTTCACCTTTGGGGAAAAAAAAGAGGTTACAAAGCTCATACATAACCACATGCTAACAATTACAAAGTATTAAAATGCTTCAAAATCATATTATGAAATATAACATAGTTTATTAAGAGTTCTCCAATAAGTGGGTTTAATCTCACTGCCAAGTAACATAAATAAGTTAGATCTTTAATTATTTAGAGAGTTTAAATTGTGTCATTAGAGACACAGTAATACTACAATTTAATCTAAAATAGCAATTTGTTTATATGTGAATAGTTTTAACGTGTTGCCCGTAATATGTGTGTGTTTATCTGGAAATGAATTCATATGCATTTTTTATTTTGCTTAGGGATAAGAAAACTCAGAAACATATAAGGAAAAACATTTGTTCTCATACTGCATGGGTCTCATTTTATATTTACATATTTGCAGATAAATTTATAGCTACTTAAATGTGTAGATTAAATCTGTGACATACATTTCTGTGGTTATGTATTGTCCACATCAAAACATCAGTTATTTATTTGTTTGTGGGTTTGTTTGTTTGTTTATCTGAAGACAGAGAATCTTTAAGGAAGTCAATTTGTAAAGTCTTTGCCTCATGCTTATATTTTGTGACATGAGGTACAAGATAGATACCAAATTATGTTATTATCATGGCAGGACATGGTATTGTGAACAAGAAAGAAACCACCGTAAATATTTTATTTCTTGCAGATACAAAAATTATTTTTAAATATTTCAGTACTATATTATCACATATGTGTAAAATATTACCCCTGAATATCATTTTAAGTTGTTAAGAAGAATCTGGAACATTGTGCTTCAAAATGGCACATCCATCTACTAATTCTACCCTCTTTATTCAAACTGAAGACTGTTGGCAGGGGCACATGAAAGTGCAGTCTGGTGTCTGGCAACTTTTGGTTAAACTCTAGCAGTTGTTGGAATCATGCTGTGTCTCTGCAAAACAAAAAACAAAAATTGAAAAGGGATTAAATGCAATAGGATTGCTATTTTCAAAGTAGTTGTTGCTGAACAGACCTGCCTCACATTTAAAAAAAAAAAGGCATGAAATATCACACAATCTCACAACTTTTAGCGAGACTATTTTATGATCTCATTCTAGAACATTAAATAAAATATTTTTCTGCCCCAATTTACTCTCCAAAAAAGCAAATGGATATTTCCCAAATTCATCTACTGCATTTTAAATAAGAAGAAATTTTTCATTCTAGACAGGTATTTGAACAACTTCAGTTAGTGTACTTCTGAACTTTGGTTCAAATAACAAAGTTCTTGATTAGGTAATTTATAAAATTTCAGTTCTCTGTTTAGATCAACAGGAATGGGTTAATCTACTTTATTTTTTTTTAATTTGAGTCTTTTTCTATTTTTTTTTTATTTTCAATGCACAGTCTGTAGCTTTTGTAAAAAGTCTTTAGCTATGTCCTGAGCCATTACCTGCTGACAAATACTTATGAAACGTAGGAGACAACATTAACTCAATTTTATTTTATTCGGTTACACATATTCTACTCATCACTTTGCTCGTGGCTTCTTTAACATCCTTGTTCCTCAAACTGTAGATCATGGGGTTCAACATGGGGATCACTGTGGTGTAAAACACAGCCACCATTTTCCCCTGCTCCACGGACTCCTCTGTGGGACGTCTGAGATACATGAAAATAAGAGTCCCATAAAATATGATGACCACTGTCAAGTGGGACCCACAGGTGGAAAATGCCTTCCGCCTCCCTTCTGCTGAGTGCATCCGTAGGATGGCAATGAGAATGAACAGGTAGGAAATGATCACCACAGTCAGGGAATAGGTGAGAGTGCATGCGTAGGATGGCAATGAGAATGAACAGGTAGGAAATGATCACCACAGTCAGGGAATAGGTGAAGTTAATGCCTGCAAGAATGATCATGGTATATTCTTTGACGAAGGTCCCGGCACAAGCCATTTTGATAAGAGGTGGGTCTGCACAGTAGAAGTGGTTTATCTCAATTTTTCCACAGAAATATAAGCCATAAGTCCATAATGTCGCTGCCAGACTAGTCAGAAAACCATATATGTAAGGGAAAGAGATCAGTCGAATACAGACAACCCTTGACATTCTGCTGCCATAGAGCAGAGGTTTTCCAATCGCCATGTATCTGTCAAAGGCCATCACAGCAAGGATAAAAATTTCTACGTGGACAAGGGCGATGAAGAAGAAGCACTGTACCAGACAACCAGCATAAGAAATAGTTTTTGTCTCTGATAACAGGTTTTCCAACATTTTAGGGGTGACATTGGAAGAAAACCACACGTCAACAAATGACAGATGACTGAGAAAAAAGTACATGGGGCTATTGAGCTGTGGACTGATCTTAATTAATATGATCATGCTAATATTGCCCACTAAGGTGACAATATAGACCACAAGAAAAATGATGAAGAAGAGAATTTGCCATTCCCGATGACTAGTTAGTCCCAAAAGAATAAACTCTTTCACATCAGTGAAATTGAGCATTTTCTCAGTTCTAGGTCAATGTTAGTGACAAATCTCTGTGATAATAAAAAGGAAATAAATTTAAAAATCAGGTATTGATTATTTATTAATTTATACTTTTATCATGTCTGTTTTTATTATTTTCTTTATTACATATCTATGACTGCCTTTTGTCATTATTTTCAGTAAATCTTCTATGAGCAGTTGCTATGTAACAGGCTTTCTAAAGGTCTTTAAGAATAATAAGTTCTCAGGCCCATTACATAACAGTTATGCAAAAAATTGTGATAGAAACATGCTATTAAATATTGTGAGTAGCTAAATTTCCAAGACTACTTTTAGACATACTTCATTTCTAATGCTGGAATGTTTAGTAGTTTTATATTTTTAAGATATTTATGGAGAGTTATACTTCTTTTTTAATCACAAGTAAAAAATAAATTTTATTTCATTGTTTCTTATAAGTACTAGAGGCCTGATGCACGGAATTCGTGCAAGGGAGTTGGCCCTTGCAGCCCTGGCTTCGTCCAGAAAGTTGTCTGGATGGTCATTCCGCTGTTTGGCCTAATTAGCATATTAGCTCTTTATTATATAGGATATTCTCCAAGATTAGAAGTGAAAGCCATTTAATCAAATAACTCATCCATAAATGTCAGATAAAAATATATTTTGAATCTAACCTCATATTTGTACTTAAACTGAAGTGGAACAACTAATCACAGTCATCATCAAAACCAAGTGAAAAATGTGAATCACTTATACACATTCATACATATTCATACATTATACATATTCCCTGCATACGGACTCTTTGGCATATCTAACATGTAATTATAATCTAGTAGGTGTCATCCACTATTATGTTCTAGAGATTCAAAAATAAGTAAGATAAGGAGCTGCTTACCCTTATGCATTTTTTAAAGATTAGCAAGAGAGAAATTCTGCCAAAACCGGTTTGGCTCAGTTAATAGAGCATCAGCCTGTGGACTGAAAGGTCCCAGGTTTGATTCTGGTCAAGGGCATGTACCTTGGTTGCAGGCACATCCCCAGTGGGGGGCGTGCATAAGGCAACTGATCGATGTCTCTCTCTCATTGATGTTTCTAACTGTCTATCCCTCTCCCTTCCTCTCTGTAAAAAATCAATAAAATATATTTTAAAAAAAGAGAGAAAGAAATTCTTATTTGGAAATTAAGATCTCATTACACAGTACCACAGATGATTCATCACAAAAGGAAGTATAAAAAGATGGTGGTGTTGGTATTTTTGTAAAAACTAAATATATGAAAACCTGAACGGTAGTTAACCAGGTAACAGCTATGATGGACTGATAGAAAAAATGGAGTGGTTAGTTCTGATCTTAGGGTGGGTAAAGTCTGAAAAGGAAGAGAATTTGAGGATCTTAGAGAAGCATTTACAGTATTTTCTTCACCATTTAAAGGAAATATATATATAAATTTTCTATATTGTGACACTCTGTTTTTCAAAATGTTTCCAATAGATATAGATTTTTCCTTCAAAGGATCAGAAATTAGAAAAATATTAAGTATAATGTTAAAAAATTATGTATCTATTGTCTGGTTGAATTCTAGCTCTATGACATTTTATACACTTGGGAAGGTTTTATTTTTTGTTTGTTTTTAGTTTCTCTATGCCTTAATATGATATAACAGCAATAATAGTATTCATTTTATTGTGTACTTATAAGCATGAAAGAGATATTATACATTAACACACAATAAATATACAAAGGACAATTGTTATTAAATAAACTCCTGAAAATTATATCTTACATGAATAGTTTGTAATAATCAAATCTCTATAGAAAAATTATCTCTCTCCCTCATTTCTCTTCTCTTTCATATATACAAATAACACACCTATACACACAGATAACATATGTGGAATAATTAATGTTAATTAATTAAAAAATCCAATATATAACCTTCATCTGACAGTTCTAGGCTGATTCATTTTTATACCAACCTGAGAACAAAGAGCAATATCTCCAGGAAGGACGCATAGTTGAAAAATGAATGCTGTGTAAGAGATGGAAAACTCCTTATATATACCAGGCAAAAGAGAAACTGGAGGTCCATAGAGACATTTCCTTTAAGTCTTTGCCTCAGTAAAAAAATAAGAAGCAATTAAGAAACTTTCCCTAGAAATGACCCTGGGGAAGCACATATCTAGTGGAAGAGGACAGTTGAGTTTTGTTTTTTCAATAACAGATTTGCACAATTTATTTCCCCTCAAACTCAAGTTATTTTGGATGTGTGCAGGATCAAATAACAGTATTTGTTTTGAGTTTGCATCACACTAAATTTGGTGATGGTGTTACTCAACTTGAATAAGGTTATATTATGTTCTGTACTCAGAGTCTTTGCCACTTGGTTTTTCCAGAGAAAGAGAAAATGATATTGTTCCTTATAATTAAAATTGTAGCTTCTGGAAGGAGGAAAAATATATATGCTTCAACTTAGATTATAAGCAAAGAAAACTAGAAGTAATCATAGCAACATTACAACATTTATTAAAGTTAACACATGCCAGACACTACTAATTTAATTTAATCTAATTCTCATAATTACCTGTTTAGGTAATTGTATTACTGCCATTTTTATAGGAAAAAAAAACAAACACAAAAAAAACAAAACAAGTCTTAGAAAGTGGTGCCTTACTCAAGGTCACACTCAATAAATCAAAAAATAGATTTCTGATTCCAGAATTTGATTCCAGTTATACTGTTAATTACCTAATTCTATTGCCCAACAACTATTAACAGAGCAGACCAAAAATCTAAATTTCTGAACCAATAGGAGTTGCATTTTCACTATATGACTGGTGTATATGTTATATTATATCATAGTCTTTATGGACTTGAGGAGGGAAAAAGAGTAAATATATCTCCCCCAAATTTTCTAAAAATAACTTGATGATAAATATTTATGAAAACACACTCTAAATTCCAAAGCATTAACAAGATTGTGTTATAACCTTCTAATAGTCATCATAAGGTAAGAAACAAATAGGATCTTTAATGGATACTAAATATGTTCACATGCAAAGTTTATTGAATTAATTAGTATCATTAGCCTACATAAAGAAAACAATCTTTTATGAAATCTTGATTTCTAAAACAGCCAAATGCACTTAGGAAGCACATCCATGAAGGCATTTTTATGATTCTGCAAAAAGAAAACAAAAACTTATTTAGTTGTAATATTGAGACTCTGAGAAAGAAGTTTTATGTGACAAAATATTTTAAAAGAGATTTCACTCAAGGACATTTGTGGAGATGTTATCAGATATCTAAGATCCTCCCATCACCTATGAAATAAAGTGTTACTCAATTTAAATATTAGGAATCATTGGAAGTGGGTTAGGCAATCATTGCTTAAATTAGTAAAATTTGAAATTGAGCTTATTTTTTAAAAGTGGGGTGTAGATTGCTATTCATCAAAGAGGAGATGGTAAAACCCTATGTTTTAGCCTGACACAGTGTCCTGGAATAATAATTTCCTCAACTCTCTCAGGGAGGTTTGAGATTATGATTAAGTTGACCCCAAAGATCTGAGAAAGCATGTTACATAGAACATTTAGAACATCTGAACCATTTGCACATGTGGGCTGCCTTCAGAGCAGCCATTGTGCATCCTAAAGTGACTGTAGGAATGTAAGCCATCTTAAAACAAACAAACAAAAACAAGCTGTAAAGGACTCAGAGACCAAATCTAATAAAACTGGCATACAAATTGGAGACTGTTTACTTTCAGATTTTTTTTTTTCCTGACAGAAAAAGAAAATGAAGTGAAAATTTAGATTTGTTTAAACCTTTATTTTTTTTTTCCTGTAAGAAATGACACTAGCTGATACAGGAATATGTATGAATTGCCAAAATGTTACCTCTTATTTTTCCCATTTTTCAAACACTTGTTCAGAGAATTTTAACTTCATCAGCTACTTGACACAAAAAGTGAGAAATGTATTGTGTAAAACTTGCTTAAAAAGAGATGTCTAACCCAATAATATCATATCTTGCTATGTCTAAAATTATTTTTAAAAGTGCTCAGTTGAGCACTTTTATTTCCCAACTCTTTGTCTCCAGATTGCTTTTCTCAATGCCTCTTTCACATCCTTGTTCCTGAGGCCGTAGATCATGGGGTTCAGCATGGGGATCACTGTGGTATAAAACACAGCCACCATTTTGCCCTGTTCCACTGACTCCTCTGTGGGACGTCTCAGATGCATGCAAAAGAGGGTTCCATAGAAGATTGTGACCACTGTCAGGTGGGAGCCACATGTGGAGAAAGCTTTTTTCCTTCCTTCTGCAGAACGGCTTCTAAGAATGGCAACCAGGATGAACAGGTAGGATGTGAGAATGATCAGGAGGGACTGGACGTTGCTGTAGCCAGCGACTATGTACATCGATAGCTCTTTGCTGTACGTGTCAGAACATGCTAGTTTGATAAGAGGAGGATCAGCACAGTAGAAATGATTAATTTCATTAGCGCCACAGAAGTAGAGGTTGTAGGTCCTCAAGGTCTCCATCACGCTAAGGAGGAAGCCATAGACGTAAGGAACAATGACCAGGCGGACACAGACACTCTTGGACATCCTGCTACTGTAGAGCAGTGGATTACAGATAGCCATGTAGCGGTCATATGCCATGACAGCCAACATGCAATGCTCTGTGAGGACCACAGCAATGACGATATAGCACTGCAGCAAGCAGCCGGCATATGAGATGGTCTTCTTCTCTGATAAGAAATTTTCTAACATTTTGGGGGTGACATTTGTGGAGAAACACAGATCTAGAACAGACAGACTTGCGAGGAAGAAATACATGGGAGTGTGGAGTCGAGAATCAATTTTGATTAAAACGATCATGCCCACATTGCCTATCACAGTGACTATGTAGACCATGAGGAACAGCACAAAAAAAGCAACTTGCAGTTCTGGGCGACTTGTTAGGCCCAAGAGAATAAATTCTGTCACTTCAGTGTAGTTTCTTCTGGACATTTCTATGTCTCATAGGAGAGGCATTCGTTTATCTAAGGAGAGATATAAAGGAATTTTTTCATCATTGAGTATTGTATCAGGTTAAATATAATTTGTTTTTTGTTTTTTAATCCTTACCCGATGACATTTTTCTATTTATTTTTAGAGAGAGTGGAAGAGAGAGGCAAAGACAGAGAGAAATATCAATGTGAGGGAAACATATCAATTGGTAGCCTCCTGAAGGTGCCCCATTCAGAACCCAGGCTGGGAAGAAACCTGCAACTGAGATCCGTGCCCTTGATAGGAATCAAACCTGGGACCCTTTGGTCCGCAGGCCAACACTCTATCCACTGAGCGAAGCCAGCTAGGGCTATCAGGTTAAATACTGTAAAAAGATCCAAAACGCCGTAGTTATGTTATCTCAGTAGCATTTCCATAATTAGAGATGAACAGATGTATGATAAAGCAAGTCTAAAAGTTTTCAACAGAATGGGTTTCAGTCAGGTTGTATTTGTAATCACACTGTACAGATAATTTGGAGCCTAAAAATAAAATTATAAATGTAGGTATCTCAATACTTTGAAAAAAAATAAATCTAAGTAAGTTATCTGTCAAAGAAAATATTATAATAAAAACTTAGAAATGCTTAGAGTTCCTGTCTGCCTTCTTTCATCTCTTCACATAGATACAGGGAAAGTTAGTGATCACTTAGAAGGTAACACAGGTAGAGATCATTCTGAACACTGAGTAACTGAATTGTACGGAGATGAGATGACATAACCCATCAGACCTTCATCTCATATTTCCCAGTTTGATGATTCACTGATGTATTATCTATCTCACCGAGTACAAATTTACAAACAAAAATTTTTAAATGCTAGCAATTGCATAAATTGAAGATTATTTCTAAATATTCTGTTCTGTGGGCAATTTGGACATTAGCAAATGTCGTTATCAGATAACTTGTCAATGGCTGTGCAAAACTTCTGATATTCTCTGAACAGACTCAGCATATTGATGTGATAGTACTTCATTTTTCACCTTCCCTGGAATATAAGTGAAACTAACAAATCTGGTTAATTTGCTGCTTAAAGTTGTAACAATGCAACAATAATCATAATAACTGTTGGGTTCTAATATTCCATGTGCCATAATAAAGTACTTTCCATTTATTGTTTTATTTTAGCCAAAATGTCCTATGAAATAGATACTATAGCATGCTATTTTGTATTCAAGAAACACAGATGATTTCTTGGACCTCTTGTTTCAAATCTTATTCTCATAGCTATTAAATATTATGAGGTATTTCAATAACTATAACCATTTTATTAACATTAAATTTTATAGTTCATAGAACACTTTAAGACACTTTATAAAAGCTTGTAAGCCATTCATGTATGCATGCTTATAGCAAGTAATTCTGACTCGCAGCTTAGAAATGGAAGAACTAGGAGAGGAATGAGATATAGTTCCCAATTTAGTGTTCTTCCTCTGTAACACGCTGCTTCCTCAGGAAAGTTCATCACTTCTTGGGGAAGAAGAATAACTTTTGCCAAAAATTTTAAATTCAATTTTTATCATTATAATCAGTTAATTTCTTAATATTAATAATAGGAACAGAGTATTGTCAGCATGGTCATCAGGACAGCTTCACCAGGAAGCTATAGCTTCAGGCTCCCAGGAAACCACTATTCCATTCCCTGCAGATCACAGGGGGAAGGGTTCAAACAAAGAGGGATATACTAGTAAGCGCAAGGAAGTTGGGGTCACAAAGGGAAGTGCTTGCTTGTCAGTCTGGTCTGGAAAACAATGAATTGGCTACAAGGGTGGAGCCACTGCAAGCATGCATATTCTTGGAAGGGTAAAATCCCCAAGGCAAAGTGTTCTCTCTTGTTTTGTTCTTGGCCTTGCTGCATTCCCTTGCTTTGTGATCTGCCCTTGCCCTTTACATTTGCCTGCCATGTGGGCTTAAGTAGCTGTTTGGCCCAGGGCCAGATAGACTCCACACACAGGACCCTGGACTGAACTGGGCTTTATTATGTAGTAGAAGCTCTGGGCGTGGCCTTAATTCTCACCCTGCTGAAGACAAGATTGAACTTTTTCTAAGGCAGAACAGAGGGAAATGGGACAGTGGAAACCCAGGGGTTTAATTCCACAAAATAGAGATCACTCATCCTTCCATGCAAGAAGCCCACTTCTACAGGTAACAGATGAGGATACAAAGTTAACAAACTTTATTGCTTCTTATTCTGCACCAATGATTGCACTATTAGCTACTAGGAAAAATAAATATGAATAAAATATGATCTTGGAGTAGAACTGGTTTCTTTCTTCTTTCTTTCTTTCTTTCTTTCTTTCTTTCTTTCTTTCTTTCTTTCTTTCTTTCTTTCTTTCTTTCTTTCTTTCTTTCTTTTTTAGGTATAGATGATAGGGACAGACCAGACATTATAACAAAAGTAAAAGATGGAAGAGTGAGAAGAAAGGAAGACAGGCAGCTAAGGTATCAGTGCCCTAACTTAAAACTAGAAGGAAATTTGCTCCAAGAATCTAGGTATTGTGATTCAATTGGCAAAAAGGAAACCAAAAGCTCTTCTTTGAACTCTTGCCCAATGAGCAACTTTTCCTGTTCATTACCTTAGATTATGATACTGACTTGTGTTGTGTCTAAGATCTTTGCAATTTTACTTAGATCTCACTGGCTAGAGGCAAACGTCATTTTTAGTAGAGAATATCATCGCTAACCATATTTTAATTTCAGAATTGTGGGGCTATGGCAGAAACAACTAATATAAAGATATAGCCTATGGGAGATCTGTCAGACTGTCGCTAAGCATCAAGAAACACTCACAGCAAACACTCATATACAGTTAGAAACCTGGATGAGCCACATAGCTGCATATGGCATCTGGCAAAAGAAGGATCAGAATACTCTTCATCAACTTATTGTTGTAAGATCTTTGATCCAATTAGTTTTTATTATTACCAGACTGATTCATAGTTCAAGTATCTTGGTTGAAAAAAAATTCTAGCAGGGGCAGGGTGGAATGTTTCTCTGGAGTACAAGCATGGCTTGTAAAAACAAAACAAAACAAAACAAAAAACAGACCTTAGACAGAAACAGGACATTGGAAAAGAATCCAGAACCTTGTAAATAAGATCCATAAAGGACCTAGAGAGCTTCTAGTCTAAACCTCAAAGCTGCATATACTGAAGCTAAAGTCTCCATATGTTTAATACTCACAAGAAAATGACTATTTGAGGATAGACTTTAATTCTGAGAAGTCAGAAAAATTTTAAACTGTTAATAAACTTCATGGCTCTAAATTTTCTAATTGTCTGTTTCTTGTGGAAATTGATGGCAGAAGAAACCCAGAAATTAGGTAAATGAAAAACTGAAAAAGAATGTAATTTGAAACTAATCTTATTGAAACATCTGTTGGAGATCCATATTTATCAGAGTGATTCAAAAACACTGGTAACATAGAAAAAGAGAGGGTCGAGCAACCACCCTATAGATTTTTTCTCATAGAATATGCATTGTCTGTGAAAATTTCCTGTGAAATTGCTTATTTCAACACATCAATATCTAAAAAGTATGCAATCTAGTGAAGCAAATGCATAAATTGCTAGATATTTAAAACTAATATGTAAACACATTTCCTCTCCTACCTGTAAAAATGTGAGTGTCTTCTGAGTGACCACGAAGGTCAAATTCTTATCAGTGCTATAGGATTTATACCCAACTTATTGACATCAGCATTTATCTCAGGAGAATCCCCAGCTGTTTCAAGAAACAATTAAAAATGAAATCCCAATGGAGAGCATTCTCATGGGGAGAAATATTAATTGATAGTATACTTTCTCAATTCAAGATTTTTTTAATTCTGTAATTTATAATTCATTGACGTTTAGACCATTTACTATGAGTAGTAGGACAATATTTAAGAAATAATGAAAAACAAATGTGCAATACTTTGGAGACACAACTCATGAAACTGAATTCAGGTCATTGTCTTCATCATTTCAATTTCTCTAACTTATTATGTTCTTAGTGAAAAGTTCAATGCTGTTTACTCCCCAGAATATAAATAAGAATAACATATCTGTCCCCTAAAGAAGTTCACACATTGATGGGATACTTAAATAAATAATGCTAGGTACAAATGATTAGTTTCCAGAAGAAAAACACTTAGAAAGTGAGACACTGGTAACTACCAATAACAACAACAGTGTTTCATATAGGCAATAATCAACAAATATATGTTAAATATAGGTAAGACTATATTTACTTTGTTGTTTCTACCATGCCTCCCACATTTGGTTTTCTGGCATCAACATCATCTGTTGTTTCTCCCATTTATTAAGCTCCAGACACATGGCCTTCTTTTTGTTATTCTCACATGCCAGGCTTCATGCCTAAAACTTTGATTTTCCTGGTTACAATTCCCAAAGACTTTGGTTATGATTACCTTATGCTATTTATCTAGACTGCAGTTCAGGTGTCACTTTCTCCAATAGTCCTTTCCGATCTATTGAAGCTGACCCATTAGCATGACCTTCGCTTCTAAGGTTGACAGTTACCATCTTCCATATTGACTTGTCTTACTCTCTCCATAGCATTTACCCACACCTGAGATATTTCTTTTTTAATCTCTCTTTATTGTTAAAAGTATTATGGATGAGATATTCTATCTGTTTGTTTGCTATCTGACTCCCCTCCCTCCTAAAGTTTAATAGAGGACTTTTTTGTCTTGCTTATTGTTGAATCTCCAGTTTCTAATATATTGTCCAGTGATCAGCATTTTAAACCAATGATGGCAATCATTGTCTCCAGATAACAGCTCAGCAATAGACCTAGAAAGCAACCATGTAAAATCCAAGAGTAAGATAGAAGCCTCCAGAGAGAAAGTGTGCATATTATAGGTCACCTATCAGTTTGTTTCTATAGAAGGTTCTATATGGTTCAGTGAAACTTTTGGGGAAAGTAGATATAAAAATAAAAACAAAAGTAAAGACAACTCTCAACTCTATGAAAGACAAACAATTGTGCAAACAGAGAATTACATTCATAGTATTACTAATGATCTTAGTAATTAGTATTGGTAATGCTCTTGGTGTTACTCATAGTATTATTAAGGTATCACTAATGATATCTTCATAGTATTTCAAAAAACAAATATTTATTTAAGAAAAAATTCAAATGTTGCCAGATTGTGAAGATGAGGAGAAAGAATGGTGGTTCTTGGATAGGAATGCAGAAATTTGTGGAAGAATTTTAATACTTTCTTTTTAATAAAAAAGATGTCAATCAATCATGTTCATGATTGAAAAGTCAACAACTACACCTATAATAATATAATTTAAAATGAGTTAATTACCAAAGGAAAAAATAAGATGACATCTATGAGAAGACAAGAGTAAGAAGTGAGACAAAGATTCATATAAGTTTTATATTAATTGACTTTTGAAATAATATACATATTTTACATTGGTAATTAAAACAATAATTACAATAAATGATTTTAAGTAAACACGTGCATGTATGTAAAAGCATAGAAAAAGGACTGGAAGAATATAAAATTCCAATTGTGGCTTTTTTTTTGGGGGGGGGGTTGTGGTGTTTAATTTCTATATGGTATTCATCCCTCCTTATGCTGAACTGATAATTGATACATATGAACTCTAATCTAATTCGTTGTCCAGAAATAGTAACACACTTTCACCTAAACCCAAAAGAGAAACATAATTCTATCATGTGCATAAAAGGCAAAGAAATTAAAGTAACTGGTGAACAAAATGACTGACAATTATAAAAATGTAAACTTTTGTAATAAAAACTTGATTTACTCTGTTTTGATTTTAAAAAACCACTAAACTTTTTCAAAATGCAGAGTTTTCCATTGGTGTGCCATATTTCTTATTTTACCATAACTTAGGAAAAAGGTCTAGAAGATGTTTTAGAACCAAAAGAATCCTGTATGATAAAAGCCTAATATGCAAATTGCCCTGGGAGTTTGAACGCTTGCTATGAGGTATACTGACCACCAAGGGGCTGTGCAGAACATGGTGGGCATCAGCCATGCAGTGCTGGCAGCGGGCAGCAGTGGAAGTGCTGCAGGCCCCCATGGGCCCTGACGAGAGCTGGACTGTGGTGGGATGGTGGAACAGGTGAGTAGGTGGCACCAGGCCACAGTGGAGTGTCAGGCAGGGCTGCAGGGCTGCAAAGCTGGGGGCACGAGCTGGGGCCCAATCCTCAAAGGCCACCCTGAGGGACCCCACCTGTGCATGAATTTATGCACCAGGCCTCTAGTAGTGATATATTTTAGGAAAATATTATTTTCCAGAACAGCTCTCTGGTTAATGCTTCTTTCACATCTTTATTTCTAAGGCTATAAATCATAAGGTTCAACATGGGAATTACTGTGGTATAAAATACAGCAACTTTTTCCCCTGTTCCACAGATTCCTTTGAGGGGGGGGGGGGGTCTAAGATAGATGAGGAAGAGAGTTACATAGAATATGGTGACATTTGTCAGATGGGAGCCACAGGTAGAGAAAGCTTCACACCTGCCTGTGGAATGCATCCTCAGGATAGCAGAAAAAATATAAAGGTAGGAAACCAGGATGATGAGGAGAGAAAAAGTAAGGTTATTTCCAGCACCAACCAACACTGATGTTTCTTTTATCTTGTTGTCAGAATAAGCCAGTTTAAGCAGTGGTGGGTCAGCACAGTAGAAGAGAATAATTTCATTAGGGCCACAGAAGACTAATCCACATAAGGTCCACATGGTCTCCATCAGCCCAGTGAGTGCTCCATACACATAAGGAAGGCACCCTGATGAGGGTCACGCACACACTCTTGGACATTTTGATGCCATAAACAGAGGTTTGCAGATGGCCATGTATCTATCAAAGGCCATCACAGCCAGAATAGAGAGCTCCACATGAACCAAAACAATATAAAGGTAACACTGAACCAGACAAGAGGATAGGAAATGGTTTTCATCTCTGACAGGAAAAGCGCCAGCATCTTTGGGGTTGTGATGGAAGAAAAGCACAGATCCACAAAGGATAAGTGGCTTAGGATAAAGTACATGGGCGTGTGGAGCCTGGCATTGACCTGGATGAGTACAATCATCACCAGATTCCCTGCCACGGTGACCATGTAAATGACCAGAAACAGCAGGAAGAGGAGAATCTGCAATTCCAGGTGATTGGTCAGTCCAAGAAGAATAAACTCAGTCACTGAGGTGAAGTTTCTTCTCATGGTCTCCTGTAGTGAGAGAAGGGAACTAGACACATATATTGGATTATAGCAAAATAAAAATTATATATTACCACACAATAACGATCTTGGTTTCCCTTCTTCTCAGCATTTTTTTCACCCTGTTTCTACTTTTTTCTTGGTAAATTCAATTTCAATCAAGCATTGCAAACTAGGGGTACTGAAAGCAGCTCTTTTGACTTGTGATATGGACTGCCATTCTTTCTTTGTGTCGTTTTGTTTTTCCTTCTCTTTCTTTTCACTACCTTCTAATGATTCCTCTCTCTCTCTCTCTCTCTCTCTCTCTCTCTCTCTCTCTCTCTCTCTTTCTCTCTCTTTCTCTCTCTCCACTTCCTCATTCTTTTCCTGTGCCCCTCCTTTTTATTTCACAAAAATACGTTATGGGTACACCCACCCTAAATATAATCTTCAGGACTAAAAACTTCCTTTACCCATGATTATCATAAGAACAGAGAATGAGTTAAGAGAGAGAAAAGGACCTTCTATGAAAGAGCAATATTTTTAAATGATGTTTTTAATAACTTTGACATTATTGATTCCCTGCAGGTGAATCCCTAGAACTTAAGTTGGTCTAATTTGATGCTTTCTCCACTTTTAGACTCCATAGAATAAGGACTTTTAGGTGGGACAGAGGAATTTTTCTTCTTTTTGAAAAAAAAAATACCTAATTGCATTTTACAATTGCCCAATCTTTAAATTCTCCGGCCATTAGCACCCCCTTAGAATTCTTTTAGAAAGAATTGCCTAGAGTGCAGAGGGACAGACATTCTCTCCTTTCAGTTTCCCACTTCTTCCCACTGTGAAATGTGAGGCAGGCATCAGATGCTTATCGCTTTATTAATGTTAGTAAGTTAGTGATTCAAGGTGGGCAAATATTTTGCATCAAATTGATAGCGGGAGAGAGCCGAGGGATCAGACTGATCTTCCAAAGGACACTGTGACCTGGGAGCTGCCCAACCTCCAGAGCCCCCTGGTGGCTGTTCGTCTCCGAGCCTGGCATTCTGCCGGCACACTGACTTAGAAAAAGCACATATCCTTTTAGAACAATGTCTTTTTGCCTGAGATAGAGTTGACTTCTGTTTCTTGCAAAGAAAAAAAAAATCATACTAATGTTAACTAAAATATACAAGTTTATTTTTTTATGTAAAGCTCGTCTATATTCACTGAGACCATCCTACTCAAAGCTACTCTTTGAATATGAGTGCTGCCCCACAGGTTAGTGACTTACATGACACCAAGTTTATTTCTGTTTAATCTAGTAGTGACGCACTCTCCTCCATTGTTAAATGTCAAATTCTTTCACTTTTTTCTTCTGGTTGTTCACTGTCCTTTTGAGATAAATTTTAGTATGCGAAATTCACACACTTGGTGTGTTTTAGTAAATGCATACACCCATGTAACCTATAATGAGAAATTCTTAGGTCTAAGTTAGGACTAGATCAAACAGATTAATTTCTCAACAGGAACTCCCATTTGACCCAGTGATGCCACTTCTAGGAATATATCCCAAGAAACTAGGAACACCAATCAGACTGGTTATATGCACCCCTATATTCTTGGCAGCACAATTTACCATAGCTAAAATTGGTAAACAGCCTAAGTGCCCATCAGCAGATGAGTGGATTAAAAAAACTGTGGTGCATCCACACAATGGAATACTATGTGGTAGTAAAAAATAAAGAATTTTTACCCTTTGCAGCATGGATGGAACTGGAGAGCATTGTGTTAAATGAAATAACCTAGTCAGAGAAAGATAAATATCACATAACTTCATTCATTTATGAAATATAATGAACAACATAAATTGATGAGCAAAAACAGATCCAGAGACAGAGAAGTATTGAGGTAGGGGAGGGTGGGAGTAACAGAGAGAGATCCACCAAAAGACTTGTATGCATGCATGTAAGCCTAAGTAATGGACACAGACATCAGGGGGATGAGGGCATGAGTGGATGGATGGGGGGTAATGGGAGTAAGGACGCATATGTAATACCTTAATCAATGAAGAAAAATATAAAAATAAAACCAAAAGTAACTCCTCAGCCATAGTACAAAATCAATTTATGAGTTCTGTTACTTGTCATTTATGCAATTCTGTCCTACTTCTTGGACAAATCTCATATTCTGAATTTCAGTTTTATCATTAACTTATTTATCTGACAAACACTTTTATCATGTCTTATATTCCAAGCTTTGATCTCAGTGCTTTATAAATGTTAATTTATTTAACCCTCAAACCAATTACTATTACATTCTGTCCTCCATAAATATAAACAGTAACATATTTCTCAAGTTTAGTGCAGAGGAAATAATGATATGAACAGTAGAGTGTACTAATATAAACAGGGGCTATCGAGTCAACTTCACACTGGCTTCAGTGCTTTTGATCCAAGGAATCAGGAGAATGTTTCTTAATAAGATTGGGCTTCAGTTTCTTCTACTGCAAAATGGCTTTACTAAATTAGAAAGGCTATTGTGAGGATTAAAGTATGCAATATACATAGCACTGTGCTTAATATATAGCAATCCCTCAATAAATGTTAGTTAGCAGAACCTATACAATCTTAGAACTCCTAAAGGTTCCTTAGTACTCGGAGCAGTACATGGCTTATTGTAAATGCCCAGTACACGTTCGTTGCTTATGTTATGTAGTTGCAAAGTCACTTGGAATGTTAACATCGCCAAAGAATTAACTTATGAAAGGATAATTGCAGATAAAATTTGACCAGTGGTACAAAGAGCAAATAGCTGTCTCCTAAAAAATAGATAAATATGAGAGATGAGGGAAGACATATAACCCCTGGCTCCAGGAGGCTAGAATGACTGAAATTACAATTTGTTCTAAGACAAGCCATATATTTTTGTAAAGGCCATTCTTAGCCTGTTTCAGGAGTTATATCTAAAACAAATAACAGTCTGGAGGTTCTTGTTTCCTGTTATGACAGAAGAAGGAAGTGTCTTATTAAAAGTAACTCTCATAACTAGAGATAAATAAATGGATGTCAGGCAAGGACATGGGGGTGTCATAGTGAATTCTCTTTCCTAGAGATGACAGCAAGCCTCCACAGCATTTTGATCACATTTCTGTAAATCATGGGATTAAGACCTCTATATTGTAAATGCTACAGAATTATAAAATACTAAAAATTAGCTCATGTATTCAACATGTGTATTAAAATTATATGTGTATATATATATATATATGCATATATATATATATATATATATATATATATATGATCATACCATGTATTGATTTGTAGATATATAAAAATTTTCTTAAGACATAAGAAACTATTGATAGTGAGGATTTTGAGAAATGAGAATAGAAGATCAGGATAGAGAAAAAATGTATTTTATTATTTTATTTTATACTCTTCTAGAGTTTTGATGTTTTACTCTATGGATGTTTTATAATCTAAAAGGAATATATAAAATTATAAATGTAAAAGTGTATATAGGAAAAGAAAGTATATACATACGCATATATAACTCCCACCTCTTTAGATACACAATGCATTCACGTATCTCATAGAAAACTATGCGTCCTCTATACACGTCTTTCATGTTTTATAGTTATATTATCAGAGTTTTCATCAACAATTTAAAATTGATTTTACTATAAATGCAGTTAAAGTCAGATCCAGCTGTTATAAATATAACTTTTATTTAATTTTTAAAGAAAGATACACTATGATTTTACTTCAAAAGTACATTTCTTCTAACCAATTTCCACAAAGCTTGTTTCACATCCTTGTTCCTCAGACTATAAATGATGGGGTTCAACATAGGGCTTACAAAAATATAGAACACGGCAATGATTTTGGACTCCTCCACTGACTGGTCCGTGGGAGGTCTAACGTACATGCAGAAGAGGGTCCCATAAAACACAGTCACTGCCACCAGGTGGGACCCACAGGTGGAAAAAGCTTTCTGTCGGCCTTCAGCAGAACGCATCCTCAGGATGGCAATGAGAATGAAGATGTAGGATATGAGAATAATAAGGAGGGAGTTCGTGAGGTTAAATCCCGCTACCACGAACATGGATGTCTCCTTAATGAAAGTGTCAGAGCAAGAAAGTCGGATGAGGGGTGGGTCAGCACAATAGAAGTGGTTGATGATGTTGGAGCCACAGAAGGTCAAGCGGTACGTCCACATGGTTTCCATCAGGCCACTAAGGAACCCATAGACATAGGGACCGGCAATCAGGCGAATACAGACACCTTTGGACATCTTGCTGCTGTAAAGCAAAGGGCTACAGATGGCCATGTACCTATCATAAGCCATTACAGCTAGCATGTAATATTCAGTTATCACCATGGCGATGAAAAAATAACATTGGACTAAACATGCAGCATAAGAAATGGTTTTCTTTTCTGATAAGAAGTTCACCAACATCTTAGGAGTCACATTCGTGGAGTAGCACAGATCCAAGCAGGACAGACTGGCAAGAAAGAAGTACATGGGAATGTGGAGTCTCGAATCTATCCTAATCAATATTAACATGCCCAGGTTCCCTCCCACAGTGATCAGGTAGATCACGAGGAACACCACAAAGAGGATGGGCTGAAGCTCTGGACGATCCGTTAATCCTAAAAGAATAAATTCAGTCACCAAGGTAGAATTCCCTCTGACCATTTTCTTAGGTGCCAGCATCGCTCACTTAGATGAATGAAAATAAATTGAGAAGCGAATGAGAAGTCTGTCATATGTTTCTTTTCTCTTTCTCTCATTTTCCTTCTCTCTTCTTCTTCCACTCTCAGTCACCCTCACAGATAGCTCTCATTGGAATCTGAGACTGTAGGAATGGGTACTTTTAAAAGAAGATCAAGGTCCCTATTACCTAGATATTTAACATTCAGATGATCCCCAAATAAAATGACCCTTGTGACACCAACTTGTTTTGGAATGTGGAGATTATGACACAAAGTTTGTCTAAAAATGGACCGAACCACAAAGTGCCACTTGCAATACACCATAAAATCACAGGCTTCAGCATTGAGCTCAGTATTTGTTTCTGGACACAAAATGGTAATGTGTTCGAAAATGTTTTTCAGTCATTAGCAGTTGTACATATTTAGAAGTTCATCCTCTGAGTACTGCCCTCCCTACTGAATTAGACAGCTTAAAATTATAGAGCTTTGAAGCAAATTCCTTGGGACCTGTTTGATTCCATTATCCATGAAATATAGGAGACTTTGATATCCCTAAATGAATAGATTAAAGATAAGACCCTTGAAATTGGAAATAAATCTCTAGATAAATTACTGATGGAGAAATTTTCATTCAGAAGAGTTTATATGGATAAGAGCAAGAGAGACATAGATGAGGAAAAGAGAAGTAATCAAAATTAGATCATAGTTTTGTTTGCTTATTTTTTTTCATTTAACACTAATTGCATTCAGGCATCAGGTGAGGTATCAAAGAATGATAAGCTTCAACTGGGGCTTAGAGGTAACTCAGAATTTTCTAGGACAAGTGTAGGGAGGACTTTCAGTTAGTGAGTTTGGTCTATGCAGAGACAGCAAGCTTTCAAGAGAAATCAAAGATTCTCCACCTAGAGGCAGGCATGAATTTTCTATTGTATCAAATGAAACATTTAAGAAGACAGAAAAAGATAAATACCACATGATCTTGCTCATTTGTAGAATATAAAGAACAACATAAACTTATGAACAAAAACAGATCCAGAGACAGACACATCGATCAGACCGTCAAACCTCAGAGGAAAGGCAAGGGGAAATGTAAATCTTCTATTTTTGTGACATGCAAATATTCATCTAATCTTTAAGTCTGTACAACCATATTCCAAATAGTAGCATCTGGTAGATCCTCATATTACATTAAACAATGAAGAAAGACAAAAACAAAGAAAATAAAAATGTAAAAAAAAATAGGTTAGAATTTAATCTGCCTGTTTTCTACCCTTTCCTGTAAATAGGCTCAGCAACCACATTCTACAATTATGGAAGGAAAGGCTGTATTTTAATAATAGTATATTTTCTCATGCACACAGGCACTTCAGTTTCATGCTATTCTAATTTGTTTTACCTTTAGGAGAATCCTGCAAGTGATAGAACAAGTATAATTAGGAATGGGGAAAATAGGACACAACTAAAAATTAAGCTTGCTGTCACCTAAGTTTTTATTGTTTTTTAAACATATTTTATTGATTTCAGAGAGGAAGGCAGAGGGAGAGATTTTAAAAAATCAATAATGAGAAAGAATCATTGATAAGCTGCTTCCTGAATGCCCCCAATGAAGGATTAAGGCTGCAACCCAGGCATGTATCCTTGATCAGAATCGAACCCAGAACCCTTCAGTGAGTAGGCCAATTCTCTATTCACTGAGCACAGTTCTGTCACCTTGAATTTTTGGATTACTATTTCCATTACTGTGTTCAGTGAAACAAATGCATATTGAGTAACAAAAACTGGTCTATGATAAAAATTAATTTTAAAGTACTGAGTTTGGAGGGAGAAAGGGAGTTGGATTCAGGGTTGCAGGAAATCTCAGAACCTTTTAAATACATGGATATGCACTTGAATCTATAGGAGCGGAGCAAGATAAACTGCCTTTCCTAAACTCACTTGTTCGAAGAGTCTTAAATGCTCTCTTTGGGCTAAGAAAATCTCATTAAGGAAAAGTTTGCTCTCTTCCAGCTCCAGTTAAAATCCAAATGTCTAAGGTAGCAGGATCACATGTCCTGTTTCATATACATAAGGTCACCATTTTTGTATTTCCATAAGATAGTCTGAGTGAGAGACTAGGGGCTGGCTATTGAAGCCAAAGAAAGAAGTATAGAAAATAGAAATGAGTTATTGACATTTAGTTTTAGTAATTTAGTCTAGAAACTACTATAATAAGCCATTAAGACTTAAATTTGCAAAAATAGCTGAGAAAAAATGATATTTTAAGATAGAAAATAAAACATACATGAATCATATAGGTGATGGAGTCATGCATGTCATGTGAATATAAATTTCCCAGATTAGAGCACTATGCCATGTGAACTCCAGCACTTTCTCACTTTCTTGGTTTTTCATTCCAATGTCTCACAAATATAAATAAGGGCAGGATGGATTACCTGAATACAATATATGAACCTAAATTATAGATCATGTTGTACATTGTGACTTCATACTACTCAATCATACAAAAGTAAAAGAATATTAGAAAACATTCCTTTTACCTTAACATAGTGGCTTTCTTTCTACACAGTCCTCATTTATTCAGTATCAGACTTTGACTAAATAATTTCTATAATTACCATCATTTGGAAATTCTGACTCATCATGTAGGTAGTTACAAAAGCCACACTTATTACTAGTCATATAATTTTTAGTGAATATTAAATTTTCCCCAAAAGTTATCTCTCTAATAATATAACATAAAGTTCTATGAGAGTTTTACTTTAGCTAAAATGAGTATAATTATGCTTGAATTTGTCTTTCTTCAAAATTATTTTGCCAAGTTTTTTTAGGTTTTTGGGTATTTTTTTTGTCTGTTTTTGGTGGGGAAACTTTTTTCAATAGATATTCTAAAAATAATTTATTAGATTGTCAACTGCTTACTCCAATATAGTTATTTATTGTATACTAAATTATTAAATGAATGGAGAGAATGCTATTTATAAAGTAAAATTATCACAGTAAACACATAATTCCAATAAAATTTTGTCTTGTTTAGTGACCAATCTAAATAATACATACTGAGAAATTGTGCTAACATTCAAAACTGCTTTTGTTGTCACCTGACTGCTACTCATGAAGATTCAAAACTGAAACAGGAAGAGAAAGTACAGGCCTAATCTAGGTGGCTCAGTTGGTTGGAGCATTGTCCTCTGCACCAAAAAGGTTTGATTCCGGGTCAGGGCGCATATCTAGGAAGTAGATTTAATCTCTCATCACAGTGCTTATGGAAGGCAACCCATTCATGTTTCTCATTCTCTGTCTCTCCTTACCTCTCTAAAATCAATTTCTCAATTTTTTAAATTAAGTAAATAAAGAGAAAATGCAAGCATGGAAGTCAGAACTTTCATACTTACCTGACCCAGGAAAGATTTTCTCAGAGACACTAATGGTCCAAGGAATGAGTTGCTGGGAATGATTTATACACTTGCAACTTAGAACTTTTACCTCTGAAAAAATAATTATCATGTTACTACTGTAAGAGAAAACTCCAGGGGAATAGTAATTTATGTCAACTCATTGTCATTAGAGTTTTGGATTATACACAGTGGAATTGCATCAGGTTGTAATTGTTTTGAGCTGATTGCTTTAGGAGTTTTTCTTAGAATTTTTGCTTTATGGATCACCATTTATTTCAATCAAGTCAGTAATAATTTAAGGTATAAAATAATGACATAATTCATGGACTACCCCAGTTGAAATCGTGCTTTACGCAGTCCCTTCCACAAAATGACTACTGTTTGCTAAGACTTTCATACCTAGAATAAAGTGGTTAAATTACAAAACCCAGTAAGTAAAATCATTTGGATAAGATAACATAATGAATTGAATTATAATGTATTTAATTCAAGGTGTGAGGTTCAAGACTTGAAAAGTAATATATTATTAAAAACCTAGTGAACAATTACTTTATCAATATGTGATTCATTTGCCCACAGAAAAGAACAGAGTTAAAGAAAATGATATATCTACCTTTTCTTCCCATTTACCAAGTATCCAATTATCTATAACAAAAAATGTAATTGTAGATGTTTTAAGAAACCTTACTGTAATAATCATTTTCCAATATATACATTTATAACCTTAAAAATGTTATATGTCAATTATATCTCAATAAAGCTGGAAAAAATATTAGTCAATAAATTTTCAAGAATAAAATCATAAGACAAGGTCTTTGACTAGAGGACTTACAAACATGTAACAATAAAATTCCTTTTAAAGTCCCAAATGTATGGTCATTAACCACTCTGCTAAATAATCCATAGATTAAATAAAAAGTCACAGAAAGGATAAGAAAATATAGCAAACTAAACTATTATAAAATAGTAGCTTCCAGCTAAAACATTGTTTAGGTAAAATCTATAAAAACTTATAGAACAAAAATGTGACAAAAATCAATAATTCAAACATTTTTTAAAAATTAGAAAATATAACTCCTGTTAAGTATTAAATTTTTTAAATCCAAGTGCTACAGAAAGCATTCATTCTTTTCCTAGAACTGAGTTTATGGATCCAGGGTTGCAATTCAGAGGAAGAAAGTAGAATCGTACATCTCAGAGGCCACAAACTAGATCTACAAACCCATGTTTATGAAAGAATTCTTATTCTAGTCCTCTCTCTACCTAGTCACATACTGAACATTTCTCAAGCACACAAACAGGAAACCATTATTCTGACCCCTGCTTTATGGTTTTACTTAGTAAATTGGGATGGAAGACATATTTCTTAAAAATAGATGGCAATAAAAACAGAATGAATTCAAGGAACTGGGTCTAAAGCATATTTATCCTGTCTACTGTCATAAACAATCAGAGCACACCAGTGCCCAGGTCATTCCAAGAGGAAGTTTCCACTGAGAGCACAGCTGCTCAAATTTAATCTATTTACAAATCACATAGCATTAGGCTGAGACACAGATTTGGATAGCGTAGATCTGAGGTACAGAATGTGATGCCATGTTTTCAAAATCCAAGGTAATGAATGCTGTTGCTGCTGGTTCAGGGAACCACACAGTGAGGGGCAATGGCATAGCTCATTTATTTTTTCCCAGAACTGAGCTTGACACATTGCCTTGAGACATACCCATAAAGAATACCCAAACTTATCATCAGTATGCAAAGACATTTCAGCCCAAGGTTAGAGCTATGGTTTATTGGGAAATGGAAGCATTGCCATCTTAGTGACCACATTTCGTCTGAGGACATTCTTCAATGCCTGCTTCACATCTTTGTTCCGCAGACTGTAGATTAATGGATTGAGCACTGGATTTACAAAGGTGTAGAAGACAGCTATTATTTTGGATTCCTCAACAGACTTATCTGTAGGTGGTCTTACATACATACAAAAGAGTGACCCATAAAATAGGGTAACAGACATTATGTGGGAACCACACGTGGAGAATGCTTTGTGCCTTCCCTCTGCTGATTTGATCCGGAGGATAGCAGCAATAATGAAGGCATAGGACACCAGGATGATGATGAGGGAGCTGGAGAGATTGAAGCCGGCTGATATGAGCATAGCAAGCTCCTTGATATAAGTGTCAGAACAGGAAAGCTTAATGAGCGGTGGGTCAGCACAGTAGAAGTGGTTAATGACATTGGATCCACAGAAGGTCAACCGGAAGGTCAGGATGGACTGTAACAGGCCATCCGAGAAGCCATAGACATAAGGAAATGTGGCCAAGCAGGTGCAGACCTGCCTGGACATTTTCACACTGTAGTGCAGAGGGTTGCATATGGCTACATAGCGGTCATAGGCCATGGCTGCCAGTATGTAAAACTCTGTGAGGAGCAGCGCAATGAAAATGTAACACTGTGTAAAGCAGCCAGCAAAGGTGATGGTCTTCTTCTCTGAAAGGAAATTAGCCAACATCTGTGGGGTGGCATTGGAGGTGTAGCACAAGTCAACAAAGGCTAAATTGGTGAGGAAGAAGTACATGGGGGTGTGGAGGTGAGAATCCAGTCTGATCAACACGATCATGCCCAGGTTGCCAAAGAGAGTAGCAAGGTACACAACCAGAAACAGCACAAAGAGGAGAGGCTGGAGTTCAGGGCGATCTGTGAGCCCCAGGAGGATGAATTCTCTTATGGCACTGCCATTCGTGAAGGGCATTTTCTGAGAATCTGTGCCTGAACTTGAAACAGATGGATAAAGTCACACATGAAGGTACACATAATGTTACTGATTATTGAAATGTTTTTTCCCCAAAATCCATATAATTCAAAATGAATACTATCATAAACCAACTTTGTGTTTCTACTAAACCATTTATATTTTTGCTTTTATATTGAATTACTATTATACTTATCTACACTTAGATCTACAGTTATACCTATAGACACATATACTTATACCCATCCTTAAGTGGATATATACAGCTTATATTCATATACCCATACATATTCCCTTTCTCCATGAACTATTTTTGCCTCTCAAACTCTACTTATCCTATAAGAGTCAGATTCAAGGCCAGTTTTTTGTGAAATACTTCTCACTCCGCTCTGTCTTACATGAGATTGAACTCATCCCTTTCTATGTTCCTCTCACAGCATACTCCACATAACACTAATTTATTTCAGTCCATTGTTGTACTGTCACTTCTAAGCACATATTTATATGCTATATTTAAGAAAAAAATAGTGTAAGCATGAAAGAATAAATTGCATGCAATTTTTTACTAATCTCTATATCTCCGTGAACTTTTCATGATGTCATATTCTCAGAAGAATTAAGGGATTTTTAAGCAATTCCTTGAAAATTCTTTAATGAGGCAAATTACAAAAATGTTTGTTTCAGAAAGTCTGACGAGAAGTTTCTGTTGCAGATATTCCCAGAATCACAATTTAGAAAAGCCTGGTCACAGTGATCTCATAAACTTGTGGTAAATAAATGAATAATGAATAGTCAAATCAAATGAACATTCACATAGTATTTTGAGTGTGGTTTAAGCCAATGGCATAATCTTATATAATAAAGAGTGAGTTAATTTGCTAATTAGATCAAACAGCAGAAGGACAGTCAGAGCGACTATCCAGATGCCTTCCTGATAAAGCCAGGGCTGTAAGGGTGGGCCAATGCTCTGAGGGGCTGCGAGGGCCAGCCGAGGCAGCTGGGGCTGCAAGGGCTGAGCCCCTGGCACGAATTTTATGCATTAGGCCTCTAATGTGTTTATAAATAAAAGAAATGTTTTAGATCAGTGATTCTCAACCTTTCTAATGCCTTGACCCTTTAATACAGTTCCTCATGTTGTGGTGACCCTCAACCATAAAATTATTTTTGTTTCTACTTTGTTACTGTAATTTTGCTACTGTTATGAACCATAATGTAAATATCTGTGTTTTCCGATGATCTTAGGCTCTACAGCAGCGATTCTCAATCTGTGGGTCGCAAACCACAGGTTGAAAACTGCTAGCAGGGTCACCTCTTTCTCAAACCATTATGAACATGTTGCCTCTCATGGAACATGTTGCCTCTCATGGACATGTTTCCTCCTCCTCAAGCCATCATGGACATCAAATTAAATATTCATGAAACAAGTAATTATGGGTACTTAACATAGCATGTGATTAGTCACTGTAGATACAAAATGAACAAAAATTCAAAAAACCCTACCTTTCTGGCATTATATTCTAGTGAACAGAAACTGATATTATTGCAGGTAAGTACATGATACTTTAAACAGCACTGTTACAGAGTAAAACAAAGAAAATAAGGTTTAGGGAAATGGTAATCAATTCTTTAAAAGTAGCATCAGAAAAAAAAACTCAGGAAAATGTGACTTAAAACAAAGTTGAGGAGAACAAGCAATAAAACAATTTTAAGAAGGGTGTTCTAGAAAAATAAAGATCAGGTGCTAAGATCCATATGTGGTCTTCCTTTGGAATTGCCAGTGATGTGTGTGTGTGTGTGTGTGTGTGTGTGTGTGTGTGTGTGTGTGTGTGTGACTGAAGTAGATTTATGTTTTGTCTTTTAATTCTATGCCATTGTAAACTACAGCTGAAGAAAAATTGTCTACTCTTAATCTTTTTTCAAAATGATTTTTCTGATTACAGGAGAGTGAATGGAGTTACCTCCATTGCCCTCTCCTCCATCTCTCTCTCATGATATCTTAGAAATATTCTAACAAATAATTAAGCCAAAGAGATTATTGAAATTCAAATTATAAAGTGTTTAGAGACAAGTATTGAGCAAGTAATATCAATTCAGAACATCTCCAAGGAAAGAAGAGTGTACAATAGTATTCTGGGGTGACAGATGGATCTAAGGACCAGCATATTGTCTTGTGTTAACTTCACACATGCAACCTGAATGGATCAACCCTCATAACATGTGTACATTAATGCCTAGCTCGTCAGCAAGCAGCCCTTATGATCATTAAAAAGGGAGCACTAACCCACTCATTGACTTTTTTCTTTGTTTGCAGAATAATTCCGTCGATCCCACAAAGGTTCTAGGTGGGTCTGGAACCCTTTTCCGGCTTTGTGACTAACTCACTCTGTGAACTTGAGTAACATTTAGCTCCGTTGCAACTTTTTCACAATAAATAAATCTAATTAGATTATGCCAAGCCTGCTCTAACATGTCTAACTAGTCAATACTTTAGTACTTAGAAAGTCAGAATTTCATGAGTCTAATTCCACTTAGTGATTCTGATTCTGGCTCCATCAGTTATGAATTCCATGCCCAGTGTCAGAGTACTTAACCTGTCTTTGTTGTTCTCCTAGCCATAAAATGGGAAATGCAATTTTCAAGAGTAATAAAATAGTTAACTCATTTAAAGTACTTAGAAAAGATACTTAAATAAAGTAGACAAAGAGTGAGAAGGGCAAAAAATAGAGTTAAGACTTTTTATAGTTGAGCTTCCCTCTCTACTTCTTTTCCCAAAGCTCTTGAGAGAAAGACATCTCCTCATTCACAGCTGAAACTCAAAATTCATGAGCCCACTGATTTGCAAAGTCAGAAAAAAATCTGATTTTTGAGGATGGGAAAATGCATATAATCTGTAGACCTCAGTTTGAGACCTTACTACAATTTCCTTTTGACTCAAAATAAGAACAGTAAGAAGACTTACTTCTGGTTCTGAAAAGCACCTGTTTCTCAACCTCTGATTAAGGAAGTTTCCTGATGTCTCTCTCAGCTGGTACATAGCTGTGTTTATATCCAGATGTAGATGGACCTGCTCTTAAAGGAAATCTCAGAAGGGCTTAAAAGTATCAGTGATGAATGTTACTTTGGGAATCACCCTCTTGGGAGCACTCTGGGAACAGAGCACTAATCATATGTCTCAGTCATATTTTCTATAAATTTTAAATTCACCATTTGTCCCGAGAGCTCTGTGGAAGGCACAAATAGGTGTCATCTTGACATTCTGATGATGGTCTGCTTTTACGTGTGGTTTTTTTATCTTGGGTGTTTTATCTTGGGTTTTTATCTTGTTTTTTTCCTATCTCTTCAGAAAATCAGATCAATGTCTTCTAATCATAAATATTGATGTTTTGAGTAGGATCTGCTATGATTAGGATTGTGAAACAAACAGGATTTTCACATACCAAGTTGAGTACTTTATCAATTGTAGGTGACTGCCATTCCTCAAGTTATAGTCACAATTTATCCTCTCTTCCTGCATAATTGTTAAAATATTCCCTTAGATATCCACCTGTCAGTGTTTTCCTATTCTCATCAGAATCTAGTTGCTTCGGGCAGTAGGAAAGGCTCAAATTGAATTCTTCTCCAAAGATGCTTTCTCTGCTTCCACAGCACTGAGCTTGACCTTCCTCCACGCATTGTAGCATTCTTCCCCTGTCTTCCTTGAACATCTGTTTTAATTATCTGATAGTATTTCTATTGCCCACTAGACTGTAAACCTTCTGGGCAATAACTGTAATCTTCACACTTAGCTTGGCTCTGGAAGATAATAGTTGATCAATAAACACTTTCTGAATAACTTAAGGAGTGTTCAATATGTACTTAATTGAGTGAATAAAAAATAAATCTTGATTATCTCCTTTCAGGTAACTTTGTATTTTATTGAGCTCATTTTCTTACCTCTTAAGAAGATGGATGGAATAAGTAACTAATTTGTTTAAGAAACTACAACAAAGAAAATAGGATGTGGGCAATTATTGTAAGTAGTAAGCATTCAATACTTAACATGTGCTTTCCAAGCATTCACTTAGCTAACTCACATTACTCCATGGGTTAGTAGAATTATTATATTTGTTTTACAGATGGCAATTTTGTATATCTTGGAAGGAAATGCCAAAGGTTATCAGAAGGATGCCATGACATGGGGAGGTGTGCAAATTGCCCAGCAGAAAAGGTACCACTTGTGATGCATAAAGAGTAAAATAGCACTACCCCACCTCACTTTTGTGGCTATTTGCTTTGTGAGCTCTTAAATCAGGATATGGTACCTTCCAGAGAGGAAATTGGCCTAGTTTGGATAGGAAAGAAAGAATAATCAAGACATTTACAACTGAAATGCCTTGCAGAATAGATTAAACCATAGGTAAGGAATATTTGCAAAGTTGACTACCAAAATAAGAGAGTAAATGCAAGACTAAATAGAGACCATAAATATTTTTATTTCTCATTTTCATTGACGTCATTCCTGGGTCAATGAAGTTGGTTTCACCTGTCTTCTGAGAAATGATGAAAGTAGACTCTGGAGAGGATATAGGTACTTTTGTTCTTTTTAAGTGTATCTTCTATCATAGATCATTCAAGAAAATAATGTTCCAAGCTTTCATATGAGGGTTGGTAAAGCTATTCTTATAAAGTAGTTTGTAGTAATGAAGAGATTGACAAATTGGTCCCAGAATAAAGAACCAAGAAACAGACTGATACATATATGAAAACTTGATACATGACAGAGCTTATACTAAAAATGTAATGAGAAAGGTATAAAGTATTTAAAAAAGAGAAAATCAATTTTTTTCTTAAAAATAAGATTAGAGTCTATCCTATCTAATAAAGATGAAATATGTAAAATGACCATAACTCCAAGACAAAGATGGTGGCATCCACAACCAATAAGGAGGGAATATGCAAATTGACGCAACAAGATGAGAGATGGAAGGTGGCTCTGGCCAGACCGAAGGCATACTGGCAGCCAGGGGAAGGAAAGCCTATTCTGGCACAAATCTTCATGCATTGAGCCTCTAATTTTGCAATATTTATGATAGCAGAAAGAATATTTAAGTATGCAAAAGCAAAACTTTAAAAAATGAAAAGGTAGAAGAATCCTATATAATGGAAATTATCTTCTGGACTGGGAGTTCCACCAGGAGTTCAACTAAGAGTTCAACTAGGGTTCGGGGCTGGCCGGCCAATCTCTCACCTACCCTCCCCTGTCCAGCCCAGCCCTATCAGCTCCAATGGTGGAGGGTGGGCCAGACCCCACCCATGCATGAATTCATGCACCGGGCCTCTAGTATCTTTATAATAGGAAAGCATTGTTTAAACCAGACATTTAAAACATAACCATAAAAAGAAGATAGATAAATTTGAACTATCTGAAAATAATAAATTTCTATACCTCTAAATATATGATACACAAAAATATAATTCAAACTACAAAAAGGTTGAAGATATCTTCATTGCATAGATCATTAAAAAATTAGTAAATTAGTACCTAGTACAGAACACATAAGGAGCTATAACAAATGTGGAAAATAAAGATAAAATAACTCAGCTAAAAAGTGAACAAGAATGTGGGCATACAACTTTATAAGAAAAGAAAAATTCCAATTAGCATTAAGCATTCACAAATACTTAACTTCTCTTATAATCATAATTCAAAAACTTAGCCCGAGCTGATTTGGCTCAGTACATAGAGAGTCAGCCTGTGGACCAAAGGGCCACGAATTTGATTCCAGTCAAGGACATATGCCTGGGTTTCAGGCTCTGTGCCCAGTAGGGGGTGTACAAGAGGCAGTCAATCAATTATTCTCTCTCATCATTGATGTTTTATCTCTCTTTCCCTCTCCCTTCTCTCTGAAATCAATAAAAACATATTTTTAAAAATTGCATTAAAATTTTTTAAAATCTTAAGCAAGAACTGAGACTATATTTTGTACCAACAAATTGGAAAACATTTTTAAAATCTGGCAGTATATTGTGTTGACAAGAATGTGGAGTTAAGGATACTCTCACATAGTAATGGCCGGAGTGTAATTTAATAAAATAATTTGATTACATCTAGTAAGTTTACAGATGCTCATGTCTCATGACTTAGAAATTAGCATCTTAGACACATATATGAAAATAATTCTTGTACTGCAACACATTCAGAATTTCATAAGAAAATTTATTGCTGGATTTTCATATTATCATGAAATAGAAAAATGTAATTTCCAATCAATAATAGAATAGTTAAATATATTGTTACACATACATATTGACATAGAATATCATATTATCATGAAATAGAAAAATGTAATTGCCAATCAATAATAGAATAGTTAAATATATTGTGACACATATATATTGACATAGAATACAAGGTGGAACAAAAGTAGGTCAACAGTTGTTCATATGGACAAATACATGCAATTTATGAGTATTAGAAATAGCTGTATTGACTCTGTTTACCATACTTACAGCTGCAAGCCTACTTTTGTTCCACCCGGTATATCATTGAAAATGCTGCTAGTTCAGCATGAATAAGTCTAATGCATGATTCAGCATGTATGTCTAACAATGTATATATAGTAAAAAATGAAATAAATCACAGAGGAATACATAGAGTGATTTTACCTATATCAAGTTGTACATATAGAAAAGAATATAATTGACAAAATGCCTTCTGGTAGTGCCTTTGAATTCCAAAGCACTATTTTTTTTAACTTATTGACATGGTACTATCAAATGACAAAACTCCACATAAAAATAAGAAACATTGAATTAATAGGAGAATTTAATACAAGAAATAGGAAGAAAAAAGAATCAGTCAGGGAAGACTCACTTTTAGAAATATATGAGTCTCTAAAATATTTGGGAAAAAAATGGCATTATGAAAACACTTAGTAATGATCAGTTAGGGCTTATATAATGGTCTTTCTATTATTTATTTTTGACTGTATGTTGGAAATAGTACACAAATCTAAATAGAATCTTTTCGAAAGAAGACAGAAGAAAGTCCAAGAAACACATGAAAACATGCTCAAAGTCACTAATAATCCCAGAGATGCAAATCAAAAAGAAAATGCAATACCATCTCACCTGTCAGAATGGCTATCATCAGCAAATCAACAAAGGACAAGTGTTGACGAGGATGCAGAGAAAAAGGAGCCCTTGTGCACTGCTGATGCAGTCACTGTGGAGAACAGTATGGAGTTTCCTCAGAAAACTAAAAATGGAACTTCCATTTGACCCAGTAATCCCATTCCTATGAATATATCCTAAGAAACTAGAAACACCAATCAGAAAGGATATACGCAGCCCTATGTTCATAGCAGCACAATATACAATAGCTAAGATTTGGAAACAACCTAGGTGCCCGTCAGCGGATGACTGGATCAGAAAACCATGGTACATCTACACAATGGAATTCTATGTTGCCATAAAAAAGAAGGAATTCTTACCATTTGCAGCATCCTGGATGAAACTGGAGAGCATTATGGTAAGTGAAATAAGCCAGTCAATGAAAGAAAAATACCACATTGTCGGAAACCAAATATTGTTCTCACTAAATTGATGTAAATAGGAAGCCAAAAGGTTGGCCAACCTTAATTGCTCTGAAAGGTCAAAGCTGATTACTCATTGTTTAGTTGAAACTATCTGTTTGTATCATGTTAATTTCTGTTATTTCCTGCCTAAAGGCTAGGAGTGTGTCCCAAAGCCTTAATAAAAGGGAGAAAAATGCCAGAGCAAATGGCAGTCCTTTCCACTAGAGGAAGGCTCCCGCCTGGCCCCCCAATATCACCAAATTAATATTTTCTAGTCTCTCATTTCGTTTGCGTGCAGCCTCCTTCAGAACCGGAACCCTGACCCGGGAACCCTGAACCATGCGGGACGTGGAAAGAGGTTCCCACACCACGTGATCTCACTCATTTATGGATAATAAAGAACATAATAAACTGATGAACAATAAGATAGATACAAAGGCAGTAAAGCATCAAACAGACTGTCAAATTACAGTGGGAAGGTTAGAAAGAGGTAGAGTAGATAAGAGATCAACCGAAGAACTTGTATGCATGCATATAAGCATAACCAATGGACACAAGACACTGGGGAGTTAGGGTATGCATGGGAGTGGGGGGGAGCAATGGGAAGATATGTACAAATGTAATACATTAATAAAAATTATGTTTAAAAAAATTAACAAGTTAAGCTACAAAACTGTTTTTTAGGTGGGGCTGCATGTCATTAAAAATATAATAATAATAAAAAACACTTTCTAAAGAAAATGTGGCATTTTCACCTTAGAGTAAAAATCTCAGATACGCAAAGATCTTTATTGCTATATAATTTATATAAAAGGAAGAAGAAAACAAAACTCATCTGCCATGGTTAAAGAGTTTCTGAAAAATAGTTTTTAAAATTATTAAGGACTATAAAAATTTAATAGATACTCATTGCCATAGCATCATTTGGTAATTCTGTCTCTTATAACTTTGTACCAAGATGATATCATGGATGCAATCATCTATTCTTTATTGACTTTAAAGAGCAGTAGCAATGCCTTCTGGTAATGCCTTTGAGTTCCAATGCACTGTTTTTTTTTCTTAATTTATTGACATGATACTGGAAATGCTAGTAAATAATTTGACATATTCTTTCAAGTCCCATATGCTAATTGTGGAAATAAAACATATCCAGTGGTAATAAGTGATTCATTCATTGAAAATGCTCATTAATTAGTCCAATAATAATGATTTGTTGCACACCTGTGACCGAAATATCTACTTTATTTAACCAACAATTTCTTTTGGATAACTTTCCTGATTGCTTTTTTAACATCTTTGTTTCTCAGACTATAGATCAAAGGATTTAACATAGGACTCACAAAGATATAAAACACAGCTACAATCTTCCCCTGTTCCACAGATGTCTCTGAAGGGGGCCTCAGGTACATACAAAACAGCGTCCCATAGAAGATAGTGACAGCTGTCAGATGGGACCCACAGGTAGAGAAGGCTTTGCGCCTTCCCTCAGCTGAGCGAATACGCAAAATGGCCGCGAAAATAAAAATGTAGGAGATAAAAATCATGGCGAGAGAGCAGGTGAGGTTGGCACCAGCCACCACAAACATGGCAGTTTCTTTGACATAAGTATCTGAGCAGGCAAGGACTAGCAGAGGTGGGTCCGCGCAGTAAAAGTGGTTGATTTCATTGGGTCCACAGAAGGAGAGGCGAAGCATGAGGATGGTCTGGACCAGGCCATTTGCAAAACCATAAGTATAAGGAATCACAACGAGACAGATGCAAACACCTCTGGACATTTTGCTGCCATATAACAAGGGTTTGCAGATGGCCATGTAGCGGTCATAAGCCATCACGGTGAGCATATAATAATCTGTGATCACCAAGGCAATGAAGAAGTGGAACTGTATAAAGCAACCAATGACGGAAATGGTTTTTCTCTTGGATAAGAAATTAACCAGCATCTGAGGAGCGACATCGGTGGCATAACAGAGGTCGACAAAGGAGAGGTGACTGAGGAAGAAGTACATTGGAGTGTGAAGGCTTGGGTCCGTCCTGATTAACAGGATCATGCTCACATTGCCAGTCACTGTGATCAGGTAGATGGCCAGGAACACGACAAAAAGGACAGGCTGCAGCTCTGCTCTGTCCGTCAGACCCAGGAGAATAAACTCAGTCACCACCGTGCCGTTCTTCTTTGACATTGTGCTTGGTTGGCTTCAAATGGGATCTAAATAAAGGAAACAGAGATTCATGTACTTTGCCATTCATCATGTCATCTGATACTTCTTCCTCTTCTCTCAAACTTGTAAATACCTGTGGCATAAAAAGTAGCCCCATAAGCATGCAATTGAAGTTTTCACTATTCAAATGAATGCAGAGCTCTTTTATATTAAGTGTGGATAAAAAAAAAAAGGGGGGGGATCACATGTTAACATGATAAGGTCAGAGAAGGCCTGCATGGCAGTCTTCAAACTCAAAAGACCTAAGGTAACCACAAAAGATGGTCTGAAACTAAAAGCAGTTTATAGTGGGTAGTTACGTCTTGGCCAGAATCTTCCCTGACAAGGTCAATCTTTACCTTAACTGAGCCTATTGTCTTTTTGCAATGTCTGTGAAATGTCAGAGTAACTTGTAATTTCTCTTTTTCCAGATCTCTCAGGGTATAACCAGGGACCGAGACCATAAATCACCTCATTGTTATTGCTATCATGTTAATTGTTGACTGACTGTTAACTATTCTGTACTCACCTAAGTAAAGAAGTATGTGTCTATCATTTTACTTCCTATCCAATCCCAGAGGTCCGCTTCCCTTTGCTTTCTCCCACCTTCCTAACTTACCACCAATGGATTTCATGTAACCCACTTACCTCTCCTCCTTAGATTGCAATGGATAAAAACAAGGTGGAAAACTGCCGTTCTCTGGAGCATCATCCCAATTCTTTGAGATTCTGCTTCCTGGCAATTGCCAACAGTTTGGTTCAAATAAACTCAAAGTTCTTTACATGTTTGAATGGTTTTTTTTTTGCATTCACATAAGGAGTATATTGTTAAATGCCTTCTGCAATTCTATTCAGGTTTGAAAATCCTTTATCTTTGCTGTAAGTCTTTATCACACTTGTTTGCTTACAATTTCCTTAAATAATATTTTTCATCATTGCTTTTCTTGGAAACTGTAATCCCATTTTTTTCTGATATACCTGTTTTGTAGTATCTAAAGCATCAATATTAAGACTCATTTGTTTTTCACAGCTGAATGAACTTAGTGAAGTGGAACTGATGTATAGCACACATTTTTATAAAATTAGAATCTGGTCCTAACCCGTTTGGCTCAGGGGATAGAGTGTCAGCCTGCGGAAAGATGGGTCCCAGGTTCAATTCCAGTCAAGGGCACATAGCTTGGTTGCAGGCTCCTCCCTGACCAGGGCCCTGGTCAGGGCACATGCAGGAGGCAATCATTCAAAGTATTTCTCTCATGTCCACTCACTCTAAAAACCAATGGGAAAATATCCTCTGGTGAGGATTAAGAAATACAAATAAAAAGTAGAATTAGAATCTGTCTACCTGACCCTCTAAATTCAAGTTTGTTTTCAAGTTGTATCCTCATCTTGCAATGCATGTTCATTTTCCTCTAATTCCTAGTGAGGCTTGGGCAGATTATTCATCTCTCTGTGCCTATGATTCCTCATGCATAAAATTTGGTTACTAATAGCAACCTCCTCCATGTCAGAGAGTTCAACAAGGTAAAACTTTAAAAATGTCTGACATGTAGTAAGCACTTAATAAATTGTAGCTACCATAATTTTTAGGGAAAAAAAATCCAAATCTAGTCTAAAACAAGACTCAACACCAAAGTGTGAGCTCCTTAGAACAAGGAGTTTATCTAAACTCCTTTTTCTTATCTGTAGCTTCACAGATAAGAAAAAGCTAAAGGAGTTCAACTCCAAACCAGTATTATATGAAATGCCGAAAGGTACTCTTTAAGAAGAGAAAGAAGAAAAAGGTAAAAGATAAAAAATTATGAACAATAAATATATATCTATCAACAAGTGAATCTAAAAATTAAGTGAATTAAAAATTTAATCAACAAAATAAACTGGTGAATATAATAGAATGAGAAGCACAGAAAGGAAGTGGATGGATAATTCTCAGGGAAAAGGGTGAGGGGGGTGCAGGGAGAGACTGGACAAAAATCATACACCTATGGATGAGATCAATGCAGGGGAGGTAAGGGTTGAGGGAGGAGTGGGAGTTGGGTGAAGCTGAGCTATGGAGGGGAAAAAAGAGAAACAAATGTAATAATCTGAATAATAAATATTTAATTTAAATAAATAAATAAATAAATAAATAAATAAATAAATAAATAAACTGTAGGTACAGCCTCAGTGGCACCTAAACCAGTGCTTTCCCAAATGAAGGCAACTGATTATTATTGATAGAATGAACATTCTCTTTGGTCTAGTTCTCATTGTAACTACTATTCCATTGTACATTTTAAATGCTTGTACTCGAGAATAGTCTGATATAGTAGAATTTAATTTAAGATAATTACAAATTCATCAGAATATGTTTCAGCTCATAACTTTATTTTATTGAATAAAATATTTCTAGATCCCAAAATATATCTTATAAAAGGTAATCTTACTGTGAAAGAAGAGAGGTTTGCCAATGACAAGATGGACATAAAGAAATCTGAAGAGTTTATAACAGAATTATTATATAGGGACCAAATCCCTATGGTTCAATTATTTCTAGTAGAAAGTCATTCAGACTATAAACAGCCACTATGGTTTTATTGTTTTGCACATTCATATCATCAGAGAATCAAAGTCCCCAAGAAACATGAAGTGATGGGATTCATTATTTGTTGTAATATGTTTTTATTTTTAAATATATTTTTATTGATTTCAGAGATGAAGAGGGAGAGAAAGAGAAACATCAATGATGAGAGAAATTTTATTTTTTGCATGTATCTGTTCAATTTGCCCAACACCATTTATTGAATAGATAAGCTATACAACATTGTTTCTTCTTGCCTACTTTCTTATATGATTGAACATGTAAGTGTAGATTTATTTCTGGGCTCTCTATTCTGTTCTATTGATTTATGTATCAGTTTCATATGCCAGTCCCTTGCTGTTTTGTTCATTTGTTTGTTTAAACACAAACAAACACAATATTTTTAAGGGAGAAAATAATAGCATCTTGGATTAGAAGAAATCTGGCTAACCATCCAGTTCAATGCTGATATAGAACAGTGTTGAATCCCTGCTTTTTCCTACATTCATATTTAAATTCTCACATCAGTGAATAAAATTCTTTTATTTTAAATAATAGGATATGGGTGGTCCTAGAAATACGCAGTTTTTATTTGCTTGTTTTCTTACTCATAAAATCAATAATTGTTCATCTTAGAAATTTGATGCATAGATATAAAGAAAGTCTTCTATTTAATTCTAGTATTTCACAAGTTATAATGTATACATTGTTGTACTCTTCTTTTTTATAAAAAGCTGTAAAAAAATTATCTGCCCTTGCCTTAACTGGGAGCTTCTTCCTTTTAATGTCTGGCTAAATTTAAATGAAAAGCCCATCATGTGACAGTCATTCTTCTTTATGATCCTAGCCAGCACATCCTTATAAAGGACCCAGTTGTGTACAACTAGCCTCTGCTCATCTGCCATCTGCTTGTGTCTGGCCAAGTATTCCATGCGGGCTGTCCTCACTTTGAGACCCATACAAAGCAAGGAGACACTTCCAGCCTTCACAAATTTCATTAACATGTTACCTTGCCAAAAGAAGGCTGCCTATATTTAATGCATCACTGTCTTGCTTTTTCTCATTTATAACACAAACATTACAATGAAAATTTCTCCAAGAGCTTTATTATGCCTTCTGCACATTCTTAAAATTGGAATAACTGAGGGAAAGTGTACAAATACTTTTTAAGACTCTTTAAAATTTAAGACTCCTTAAACACAATGTTAAATTGATTTCCAGAAAAGCTGTGTGTCATTGTTTTCCCTGATACTGAACTCTCTTGAAGATAAATACACAAAAGGGTATCTTATTTCATATTTTTATTACTGGTCTTTTGATTAATTAATTTTAGCATTTTTGTATTTTTATCCATTTTTCATATATAACCTTTGACATTTATTTATATCAGTGTTCTAGTAATTTGATTTCTTTGCTCTTATTCTATCCTAAAATATTATATGCCTCTTAATTTTAAGTAGCTTTATGATTGAATTTGAGTGACTCTTCAACTGTACATTTCTCTACTGAAACTAAATATGAGCTCTTGATTATTTAAAAGTTTAATATTTAGCTTAATGTAGAGCAACATAAATTTTTGTCAGTGTTTCTCAATCACAGCTAAAAAGTATGTGTGGACATGTCAATTCTTTGGGGGAACAGTTGCTAACAAAAAACAATATAATTAGGCTCAAACTGATTTGGCTCAGTGGATAGAGTGTCAGCCTGTGGACTGAAATGTCTCAGGTTCAATTCTGGTCAAGGGCATGTACCTTGGCTACAGGCACATCCCTGGTAGGAGGTGTGCAAGAGGAGCTGATTGATATTTCTCTCTCATTGATGTTTCTAACTCTATCCTTCTCGCTTCCTCTCTGTAAAAAAAACAATAAAATTTATTTTTTTAAAAAGGACAATCTAGTTACGTATGAGATTCTGTTTAGATATCTTTGTTAAAAACTAATATTGCATTATGGACACTAGAATGATGCAAAAATAAATATTTGTGTAAAGGTGTTAATCAATACACAATATTAAGGTGCCAAGGTTACATGTTGTTCTAATTAGTTATTTCACAAGCATCTATCTGCTTTTCTAGCAAAAAATAAAATTTAAAAAACTATCTGTAAACTTTCATTCTTAGGCAGATCTCATTATGATCTCCATTCCATACATATATCCATAAAATTTGGGGACTAAGTTATAATAATACTACTAAAATTAAAATATTTTTAGCCGAAACCAGTTTGGCTTAGTGGATAGAGCATTGGCCTGTGGACTGAAAGGTCCCAGGTTCGATTCCGGTTAAGAGCATATACCTTGGTTGCGGGCACATCCCCAGTAGGGGGCATGCAGGAGGCAGCTGATCGATGTCTCTTTCTCATCGATGTTTCTAACTCTCTATCCCTCTCCCTTCTTCTCTGTAAAAAATCAATAAAATATATTAAAATATTTTTATATTTTTTCCAAATAATTTACAATGGATATATTACCAAATAATAGACAAACATGTAAATTGACCATACCTCTGCTATGCCCACAACCAATCTGAGTATGCAAATTAACCCAAGAAAGATGGTGGGTTAATTTGCATATGCAGCCACAGAGTGGCCAGGAGGGGTAGAACACCTGCTATGAGGAGGAAGGGGAGTGGGGAATGGAGCTACAGGAGTGGTGCTCTAGAAGCGAGGATTTGCTGGTTCCTGGGTGGACCAGGAGCAGGGATGTGCTGGCTCCGAGGTGGCTGGGAGTAAAGCCTGGGGAAGGAAGGCCTATTCTTGCATGAATATTGTACAATGGGCCTCTAGTCCTATCTAATAAAAGAGTAATATGCAAATTGACCATACCTCTACTACATTCATAAGCAATGTCTACCAGCTAATCAGGAGTGAGTATGCAAATTAATCCAACCAAGATGGCTATGGCCACAGAGAGAGCAGGAGGGAGGTCCGGGTTGCCTCTGGCAATGGAGGAAGCCAATCCTTCTGCACACCCTGGCCAGCCCAGGCCTCTGTTTAAGGCAACAAAGTTTCAATTGTAGAAGATAAATAAATCCTAGAGAGCAGGGTCTCCGCTTGGGTTGCCGGGAGGTGTGGCCAGCCTGCAAACCACCACAGGTCCCTCTCCCAGGCGGCCCCATGCTCCAAGGAAACCCTCACCCTGATCTGGGACACCCAGGCAAAACAGCTGGCCCCTCATCCGTACACCAGACTTCTATCCTATCTAATAAAAGAGTAATATGCAGATTGACCATCACTCCAACATGCAAGATGGCTGCCCCCATGTGGACACAAGATGGCCACCACAAGATGGCCTACAGAGGAGGGAAGTTGGAAGGCACCAGGCCTGCAAGGGAGGGCAGTTGTGGGTGACCATGCTGGTAGAGGAAGGAAGTAGGGGATGACCAGGCCTGCAGGAGAGGGCAGTTAGAGGTGACCAGGCTGGCAGGGAGAAGCGGTTAGGGGCAATCAGGAAGGCAGGCAGGTGGACAGTTGGGAGCCAGAAGTCCTGGATTGTGAGATGAATATCCGACTGCCTGTTTCAGCCCTATCCTACTTGGATTGTGCCTAAACGGGCAGTCGGACTTCCCTCAAGGGGTCCCAGATTGGAGAGGGAGCAAGCTGGGCTGAAGGACACGTGCACAAATTTTGTGCACTGGGCCTCTACTTATTATATATGTAGCCACATTTGATTTTCATGAGTATGTGTTCATATACTCTATAGATGAAACCATCATATGCATAATTTTTGGGCTAAAAATATTGGATACCTAGAAGCATCAAATTTGCATTCTCTAAGATAAATTTGAAAGAAAAAATAATGAAGATGGAATTTCTCTAATATAAGTTAGCACATCTTAAGTCTACATTATTTGCAATAATTTCACTTACAGAACATATATAGATGAGTCAAAGAAATAAAAGAGGCCAGAAATAGATTTATTTAGTGTACAATGAAGATAACATATCAGTGGGCAAACAAAGCATTACTTAATAAATAATTGAAAGAAATGGGTTAAAAATGTGAGTAAAAAATTTACAAACATTATAAAATACAAGATTGTATCCAGAATACTTTAAGATAGTTCTATAAAATATGCTCCAAAAAATTAGCAACATAATATAGATACTTGCTTAGTTAAATTGAGGATTGAGAAAACTACAATCAAAAAATAATAATTGATAAAGATTTTTTAAATAAAATGTAAATATTTTTATGTGAGGAGTTATCGGAAATAATATGAAGGCACTCATCAAACAATTATTTTCTTTATTTGTCAAATATACATTTCAAAAATTCTTCTATGAAAATAAAATAGAATCCCTTCCTAAGAATTTCAGTTGAAACAACAAAGAAGCAAATAATCTTAAATGATGATACAGTTAAATGATTATTATCAACTATTACTAGTAATAGGTATAAGTTATCAAAACGTACTGGAGAAAATTTTATCCACAGAAAAATTTGGCAAGAGCTTTGAAAATGTACAAACATTTATTAAGCAATTATACTTTTAGAAATATATTCTAAAGGAACTATCAAAGAAACATGTGCATAGATACTAGATAGTCTTAAAAATTATAAGATACATCAATATGCTAGAATCATATTTTGCAAGATAAATCAAGTAGATAAAAATACACCAAAATGTTGAAAGGAGTTCTCTTTAAGTAGGAAATTATAAGTAAATTTTGCTTTCATGTCTTATATCTTTTGATATTTTTCACTTTGTTTTTTCTACCATCAATATGTATTATTTTTATAAATAAGGTCAATATGAATTAACTATTAAGTATTACACTACATTAAAAATGCTGTCTATTAAAATATTTAGTCTGTATAAAATACAAACAATATATTATCAGTGAAAATCAATGTCCATACTTATAAGTGGTAAATGATTCCAATTTTGTTTTATGAATATTGAGAAGGAATGCACAAAAAGCAAAAGTAATTATTTGCTGATAAATATTGCTTCTTTTTCTCTGTCTGTATTTCCAAGTTATCTATAAAAAACTTGAGTTCTTTTACAATTTGAACAATACATTCATAAAATACAGTCTGAATATGTCTACCATATAGCAAAATTGCCTTCTTTACATGGAACAGTAAGACAATTCTAGTTATATTGCACACAAGTTATCACATTCACCTAAAATATCAGAGGGAATCTATATTAGTGTATAGCAATAACCTCGTCAGTTTACTATCCCCAACATGCCATCTAGCATTTGCAGTGTGTTGAGGAGTTTAACCACTGCACTGTGAGTCGGAAAGAGAAAGAATGGGAAATCAATGGATTTATCTGTGTGCTACTTAGTGGCTGAGTGAATATGAGTTGGCCATTTAATCTTTCTGAGCATAAGACTCCAAATGTTATAAAATGAAGATAATTTCCTATTAGTTCGTTGGTGAAAATTAAAAGATAGTGATATAAAAGTTACACTAAACTAAAATAGAGTATCACATATTATGCTTGTTAATTTATGCTCTGTTTTTCTCTAATGAAATTTTGAGATAGCGTTCAATGAAAGATTTAGACAATGGAAAAAGTTCATTGCGGTGTTACAGTAGCCAAGATTTAAAAGCAGCCCTTATGCCCATCAATAGATGAGTGGATAAGAAAGCTGTGGTACATTTATACAATGGAATACTACTCAAATGTAAAAAAGAAGGAAATCTTACCCTTTGTGACAGCATGAAAGATCCTGGAGAACATTGTGTTAAGTGAAATAAGCCATGAAGAAAAAGATAAGTACTATCTTATTTCACTAATATGTGGAATCTAATTAACAAAGTAAGATAACAAGCAGAATAGAGACAGACTCATAGAGAGCAGGCTGACAGTTGCCAGAGGTGCAGAGATGGTGGGCTGGGTGAAATGGTGGTGGAAGGATTGAGTACAAAAGAAAAAAAGAGAGAAAGAACTCAGTGTTATGATTGCCAGAGTGAAGTTGGGGGAGGGGTGTGAAGAAGGGTATAGGGGGCGATAAATGGTGAATGAAGGAGACTTGACTTTGGGTGGTGAATACACAATACAATGTACAGATGGTATATTATACAATTGTACCATCTGAAACCTATATAATTATATCAACCAATGTTAACCTAATAAATTCAATAAAATTTTTTAAAATAAATTGGAACTGGGAACTCTATTACATTTAGAATCCCTCCCCTAATCATTTCTAGGCTCTACTCATTATTTTATCACAGACACTGGTAATTTCAAATTAACTGATGCCTAAACTACATTTTTATGGAAGAGATTTCCTTTAGTCATTTGTTGCATGGCTTGGATCACATGTTTATTCCTTAGACTGTAGATCAGTGGGTTCAGCATTGGACTCAGAAAAGTATAAAAGACTGCAATTATTTTGGACTCCTCTACAGATCTTTCCGATGGGGTCCTTACATACATGCAGAAAAGGGTTCCATAAAATATAGTGACTGATGTCAGGTGGGAAGCACAAGTAGAGAAGGCTTTGTGCCTGCCTTCGGCAGAATGGATCTTCAGGATGGCTGTGAGAATGAAGAGGTAGGACAGGAGAATGATGAAGAGAGAGCTTGAGAGAGTAAACCCAGCAACTATCAGCATCGCCATCGTCTTGACATAGGTGTCAGAGCAGGCCAACATTATAAGAGGAGGATCGGCACAGTAGAAATGATTGATCTCAGGAGAGCCACAGAAGGACAAGTGAAAAGTCAGCAGTGTCTGAGAAAGTCCATTAAGAAAACCAAAAGCATAAGGGACCATGACTAGAGAGATACAAATGCCCTTGGACATTCTGATACTGTAATGTAAAGGGCTGCAAATGGCTACATAGCGATCCAATGCCATGGAAGCAAGGATGTAAAACTCAGTGATCACCAGAGCGATGAAGAGAAGACACTGTGAGAAGCATCCAGCGTAGGAGATAGTCTTCTGGTCTGAGAGGAAATTGTACAGCATATTTGGAGTAATGTTGGAGGAATAGCAAATGTCCACAAAGGAGAGGTGGCTAAGGAAGAAATACATGGGAGTTTGAAGGTGGGAATTGGCTCTGATCAGCACAATCATGCACAAATTCCCCCCCAGGGTGATTAGATATATGACCAGAAACACCCCAAACAGGATCTTCTCTAGTACTGGATCATCCGTGAGTCCTAAGAGAATGAATTCTGTCGCTAGAGTTTGGTTTTGGGAAGACATTTTCTTATGCTTTGAAAACTGAAAGTGACAAAAAGAAAAGTGATAAAGATTCGGCATTTATCTCATCCATTTTATTATTTATCCCAGCCATTTTATCACTTACTCTTTGATCTCTTTGATTCATCTAATAGGAACTTACTCTTTTTTTTTCAATATCACATCAGAATTTCTACACAAGTATTTTTCTCTGCGTTTCTGTGTTTTCTGTCTCTCTCTATAGCACAAACCCTTTTCTCTTTCAGACAAACACGCATACATTTATACCTCTTTTCTTGGAGAAGTCCATGTTTAGTATTATTTTTCTAATTTGGGGGGAGAAAAGGCACAGGAATTAAAAACTGATAGAAAAGCAGCAGGTCATAGACATCATTCAATGGAAAAATGAAGTTAAATTTCTAGGGTTCCTTCAAATTGATACCCTATTTTTCAGATATCATATAGAAAATAAATCTTCAACACAGAATTTTCCCTTGATATCCCTAGTTGTTTGACTTAATTTTCTTCAGGAAACATTGAATTAGCAAATCTATCTGTTAATATACAGGTTGTGGCAAAAGTGAGTTACAGATGTGAGTATGCAAAGCATAGAGTTTATTCTTGTATTACTCTTTATTAATTGTATTACTTTCCATCTGAGCAACTATAAATCTACTTTTGCCATACCCTGTAGAGCTAAGAGGATACAGAATGAAGAATTGTTCACTGTGCTTTGTGAAATCACCCATTTATTCATGTACACCACAAAGATTTTTTTTTTCTGGTTAAGGTTCTGGGGTTACAGCAGTGACCAAATTCTTCATCCTCATGTATCATATATTGCAGGAAAAGGTACACCACATAGAGAAAAATGTGTAAATAATGTCAGAAGCAAGTACTATGAAGAAAAATAAACATGGGATGCTTTTAGATGGCTATTCTGAGAAGGTAAAGATTTTAATAGAATGAAAATATCTGGAGAAGAATGAGGAGTATTCCCAGTTTTCGCACAACAAACACATGTATAAAAATATTTGTCTAGGAAAGCACAGTTAGCAGGGTTTCACTCACTCCTGAAACCACTATCTATCAATTCTTTGTAAAAATAAGATATGTCTAGAAAAAAATGCGCTTTAATAATTATACCATACAGTTAATTTATTTAGCTTTTACATACACATCAAAAGACCTCGCAGAGACCAGTTTGGCTCAGTGGATAGAGCATCGGCTTGCAGACTGAAAGGTCCCAGGTTCGATTCCGGTTGGGGGCATGTACCTTGCTTGGGGGCACATCTCCACTCTGGGGTGTGCGGGAGGTGGCTGATCGATGTCTCTCTCTCTCATCGATGTTTCTGACTTTCTATCTCTCTCCCTTCCTCTCTGTAAAAAATCAATAAAATATATTTTTATAAAAAGACCTTGCATATAATAATGGAATTTTAGACGTTATGAAATATTATTGTTTCAATAAAAAATCAAGCATAATTGCTGAAAATAGTTTTCTATTTTAGTGAGGTACTAATTTCCACACTGAAAAGCAAACATATTTTTAGTGAACAAACATAGAAAATGACCTACCTCAAAAGGTTGATTTACCATATTTTATAAAAACAAGATGGGAAGATTTATAATATATTTCTTGGGTACATTCCCTAGAGTATTTATAAAATAATTCTAAAGAACCAATTAAAGTCATTATTTTTTTTCCTCAAGGGAACAACCTTAATTTGGGCTTTGAGATCGAAGTTTCTCTTTTGAGGCTAAAGTCTCTAACATTTATGTATATTGTCTGGGACTGAGCTCATGAAAATCTTTAGCACAAATAGAATAACTAGCCATCATAGGTAATACTATGAAAGGATGAAAATGTGGGTAGATAGGTTTTGTGTTTTTTTATCTTTATTTTTGAAAGTATTCTATATGTCCCCCTGCCCATTCCCCTACTGACTTCTTCTAGCCCACCCCTACCATCCTGAGAGGATTCTGATGAAAAGATGCTCATCAGAAGTCTTCAATATTTCTAAACACCGAGGTTAGGTCATCTCATGAAGTGAGGAAAAGGAAGGTGAAGTCTGTGAGAAATTTGGGGAACAGAAAGAGTGTTGAGAGCAGAAGAATCACATAATCAATGAAAGGAAGTAGACGTACTGGTCAGGGCTGAGGACACTTTGAAAGTTGAACGTTATGTATTTCACTGAAACCAGTTTGTTCCATTGAGCTAATTTCATCAACATGCAAGGAATTAAAGTGGTTCTGAGAGCCAGGATCATTCATAAAATTGATATTTTAGGAGGATTGTTGAAAGTAGAATAAAGACTATTTGAACATTACTTGGAGCTGCATTTTCTGGAGAATAAAGGGCTTTTCAGATGTTTTTTCTGGTCTGTTTCTTCCAGAGTGCTGATGGTTTCAGGTCAGTTCAAATGCAGTCTGACTAAGATAAGAGAGGTGTCTCTGGTTTTGTTACATCTCCAAATAATGGATTACAGGATGAGAAATCAGTCAATGAGATAAAGCTATATATCACTGATTTGGGTTGTTTTATTGAGCAGGATGCAAGATTAATTTCTTTCCTGGATTCTTGTCCAGGAAAGAATGAAGCCATGAACAAACGAAGGTAGTTAAAAAGTACAGAAACTTAACTGCAACCAAATACTACCTCTAAAACCTTAATTCTAAATGCTAAGCTGAGTGGGACAGATCAGTAGCAGCAGTGCCTTCTGGCGAGGCCCAGAGAGAGAAGCAGAGTAATTAGACTGCTTTTCTCTCTGAGCCTCACAGGCGACCAAGCCTCTCTCTCTCCCAGAGGTCAGCAGTACAGCCGCCTCGCCAGCAGCCTGGACCAAATGCCAGGCTGAGTGCACAGCAGGCGAGTAAGTTGAACTGCTGCCTCTCAGAAACAGAGAGAGGCGAGGCTGACCATCAGCAGCAGTGCCTGCTGGAGAGGCCGTGAGAGGGAAACAGAGTGATTATACCCTGCTTCTCTCTCCAGGCCTCACCAGCAGCCAAGCCTCTCTCTCTGCCCCAGAGGTCAGCAGTTCAGCCCACTGGCCAATAGCTTGATCAGCCCCACCTCTATGATCAGGCCCAGAGATAGGCCTGCAGATGCTGACCAATCAGAACCAAATCTGGGTGAACTGCAAAGGCAGAACCTAAGGTGGGGTCTGAGGAGAGGTTTTAAGAGCAACAGCTGTTTGGTGTAAGATGTAAGAAAATGATTTAATTTTTAATGACCAGTTTGTCAGTATAGTGTATATGGCTGACTATCAGTCCAGATATAGGGATTATGTGTTCTTGTATGCCAAGAGCATCTCCTCCTGCTGAAAAAGGCTTCACACCCCCCACCCCATTTAAGCAATCCTATCCTATATAATCTACCTATACTAATAAAAGGGTAATATGCTAATTAGACCAGGTTGACCGGCCATCTTTCAGACATCTGACTTCCTTCCAGGCAAAGCCATGGTGGTAGGGGCTGAGGCAGAGGCAATTAGGGGCAATCAGGGGCAATCAGGCTAACTGGGGAAGGCAGTTAGGGGCAATCAGGTAGGCAGGCAGAGAGGTTACAGGCAGGCAGGGGGGCAAGGTAGGGGCAATTAGGCCAGCAAGGGGGCAAGGTAAGGGTGATCAATCCAGCAGGCAGAGGGGTTAGGGGTGACTAGGCAGTCAGGCAGGTGAGTGGTTAGGAGCCAGTCATTCTGGATTCTGAGAGAGATGTCTGACAGCAGTTGGACATACTCCAAGGGTCCCAAATTGGAAAGGGTGCAGGCTGGGCTACAGACCCCCTTCCATGCATGAATTTTATGCATCGGACCTCTAGTATACTAGTAAAAATGTAGGTTGTTGTCACTTTATCACATTTGAGAAGATTTAAATATTACCACATTTTTTTCCAAATTGAAGTAGAAATTTTTCTCTGTTCTATCCTGATTCCTTACACAAGTAAAATAATAACATTTAAAGAAGAAAATCTACTATTTAAATCCCATGAAAACGATGTTTCTAGTAGGATTGTACACCTCAGTGTAGGATTGCAGAGTCCTCATTTTGGGCTCTTTAATGTGAAGTTTCCTTATTTTACACAAAATGACTGAAGATTTTACTCCTCTTTAAGCAGAATGCCTTCTTTCACTCTGATGAAAACTTGTCCTAAAGTCTGTATGTATTTATGTATTGACTGGAATGGAACCCAGAACCCTTCAGTCTGCAGGCTAATGCTCTATCCACTGAGCCAAACCAGCTAGGGCTAAACTTCTTTAGTGAAAGGTTTATCTTTGCCTAAATCAAGCCCTGTCCATTGTTCTTGTGCATCTAGTTGAACACATCTTTGAAATACCAGTCATCCTCTTTTTCACACCCCTAAGAGGTGTAACCACCCTCTAGGGAGCACATAACCTTACTGAGTCTGTACCTTCCTTTGTTCCCTTTCATGTAATCTTCCTTATGTTCCCTCTTTTATTTCAAATGTGTAAATAAAGCAAAACTGTCATTCTCTGGAGCTTTTGAAATCTTGCTTCTTGGCAATGTTGTCAGTTTGACTAAAATAAACTCATAAAAATTCTCTACAGGTTTGGATATTCTTAGTTGGCAACATGATAAACATTTGATCCATTTCAGGCAACAGCTGTCCTTTCTAAAGAGAGGCAGCCTTGCTTGCGATGTAAATTTTAGGCCAGAATGTGAAAGTTTGTGAAAGAGAATAAGTGGACCCATAATATGAGACAGAAAATGAGAACTACAGAAAGAGATGATAGAGATAGAGATAGAGATAGAGATAGAGATAGAGATAGAGATAGAGATAGAGATAGAGATAGAGATAGAGACAGAGAGAGAGAGAGAGAGAAACCTGGAGCCACTGAGTCTATTTATATGTTGATTTGTTCCTTCATGGAAAAACGTCCTGAATACTGTTATTATATGTTAAAAAATCACATTTTTATAAAATGACAAATATAGGATACTAAAATAACATCCATTTATTAAAATGTTTACTTTCAAAGAAGATAATGCAGCTTGTTGTTTGTTTGTTTGTTTGTTTGTTTTTAATTATCTAACAGATGATCCAACCAAGAATAAGAGAACTTTTCTAACACTGCCTTTATGAAATTGTCATTATTGAGCACTTTCCATTTCAGATGCCTGAAGCAACAGTAGTTGTCTTCCATCATCCTACATCTTTAATTGGAATGATTCTTAGAATGTCTTTATATCTGCTGTCACAGTTCCATGACTCTATAATAAATCACTTATAGAAGTTTTCAAATGATTACTTAGTCCGTTTTAAGTGTCTGCTTTTGCACTAGGATCTATTAGTCTTTCAATGGCAAAGGGATATGATAGAATTACACCTAGTATAGTATTATAACCAATCCCAGCCAATTTAAAACATATTCTGTTCATGTCAGTGGTCACTTTCTGTAAAGAAAATCCAGTCCTACTGGGAAGATAGCCCAATTATGAAAATACCAGTTAAACCAACTGAAAGCTTTATACTTGTCTCAATTACATTGTAGCCAGCAGCAAACTAGACATAGTACTTGCCCTAGCTCTTCAAGTTTAACCTGCTTACTCAAAGATCAAACAACAAGACACTTCATCTTCAGAAATTATAAAGAATACTTCTTTTGTAAGTCTCAGAAACTTCTGCTGCAAGAGCCTCGTTCTTGTCCTGTGATTCCCTCTTATCTTTACTTATGCTGTAATTTGTTCCCATCATTCCCTCAGTCATCTAGATTACTTGCCCAAGTTAAAAACGCTTGACCTTGGCACCTTATTGGGATTAAGTTCTGATTTTTCTTTCTTGTGCACAGAGGACAAGAGGCAGTCACTAAGCCTGGTTTTAATCCTCTGGATATATTCTGGCTCAACCTACTCCTTAGCACCTGTCCTCTGGCAGTTAAAACACCACTGTCCAATCTCAGAGTCATCAAACAGGTGAGAAGATGGAGTCATTCCTTCCATCACTCATTCTTTCTCTGTCTCACCTACTTTTATACTTGGCTTTATAACTTGCATATGGATATTGGATTATTTTCAATCATATTGATTCTGTGAAATAAGTGGGATTTATACAGTGTCATCATGCTCCCCGGATGCCTGGGACATTAGATCCAACTCCACTATCAGAAAAAAAAAATAGCCACATTATAGAATGAAATGGAGCTGGAATGAATGAAGGTGGACTTACTCATTTATATATTCCCTCAGTGTGATAAAACTCCATGCTTTGCAATTCTAAGCACAGAAGTGAAAGGAGAGGGTTTTAAAAATTTTACCTAAAGAAGCTTTGACCTCCTTGTTCCTCAGACTATAGATGAGAGGATTTAACATGGGGATGACCACTGTGTAAAACACAGACACCACTTTGTCCTGGTCCATTGAGTAACTGGAGCTGGGGCGCAGGTACATGAACAGGATTGTGCCAAAGAAGATGGTAACCACCATCAAGTGGGACGCACAGGTGGAGAAGGCTTTGTGCCTCCCTGTGGCAGAATTGATCCTCAGGATGGCAGCAAGGATGTAGAGATAAGAAATGAGAATAGTTAGAAGGCAGCTCAGTTCATTAAAACTGGCAAAAGCAAAAATGACGATCTCGTTGATACGTGTATCAGAACAAGAGAGCTTCAGGAGGGGTGGAGTGTCACAGAAAAAGTGGTTGATGACATTTGATTGGCAGAAAGACAGTTGGAAGGTGAAGCCAGTGTGAATGGAAGCATTCATAAAGCCTGCAAGATATGTGGCCGACACCAGCATGATATTAAGATGTGGGGACATAGTGACTGTGTAAAGAAGAGGCTTGCAGATGGCCACATACCGGTCATAAGCCATCACTGCCAACAGGAAGCCTTCAATTCCAGCAAAAGAACCAAAAAAGAAGAATTGTGTGGCACATTCACTAAATGAAATGACTGGGTTTTCCACCCAGAAATTCACTAGCATGTTAGGGGCAACGACAGAAGAATAACAGACATCAACAAGGGACAAGTTGCTGAGAAAAAAGTACATTGGAGTGTGGAGACGTGAGTCAATATTGATTAATATGATCATGCCAAGATTTCCAAACACAGTGATGATGTAGATGACTAGAAACACCATAAAAAGAAGACAACGTAGCTCTGGATGATTGCTGAATCCCAGGAGTACAAATTCAGTCACTGTTGAGTGGTTGCTCATACCTTTGTCTCAAAATGGATACTTCATTTGCTTGGATAAGAAAGAAATCAAGAAAATCAATTGTACAGGAAAATCAAATAGCTCATTCTCTCCTATAAGTAAAATTGCTTCTAAGATGCCTTAAGAAGATATGTATTAAACCTCTTTATATTCTTATTACACTAAGAAAAAGTTTCCTTAAGGAAACTCAGTAACCTATTTTATTTAATATTTAACCTATGTATGTGTGTGTGTAAAGTTTTCAATGATTGACCCCTATTAGACTATGTTTTACCTTGCCTCCTAACTTTCTCTCTTCTCCCCTTGATCCTTCTGTCTTCAGCAGCTACCATCCAACTCCTTTGCACTCTCATTGGCAATTTAAAATATGACAGTTAACTGTACTTGCTGTATCCTTTCCTATTTTCTATTAAGCCCACTAAAATCAGGTTTTAACCACATTACCCATGGAAACTGATCTTGCCTAAGTCATCAGGAATCTTTATTTCACCAAACCCAGTGGTCAATTAGTCCTCACCTTTTTTATCTATCAATAACATTTGACGGAGTTTATTGTTTATTACTCCTTGAAAGAGTTTCTTTTCTAATCTTCCAGAACACCAGACTTGGAGTTTTTCTTCTACCGTATGGGTTGCTCCTTCTCAGTCTTCTTTTCCACTTCTTTCCTCTGACTCTTAACATTGAAATACTTCAGAGCTCAGTCCTCATTCTCCTTTCTTTCCTATTTATACTTGACCTTGATAGTCTTATTCAATATCATTGCTTTAAATATCATCTATATATTTAGAACACCTACATTTATATCTCCAGACCTTACCTCTTTTCCCAACTCCAGACTTAAAAATAAACTTCTGACCTATCTGAGTTAATATAGAATAGCAACTCAACATCCAAAACTGAATTCTTGATGTTCTCTCTTAATTTGCTCTAAACACAGCATTCCATATGTCAAATCAATGACAACTCTATACTTCCATTTGCTTAAATTATTACACATAAATATTGGAAATATTGGTCTTTTCTCTATCTGACATATTCCATTCTATCAAATAAATATGTTGCCTCTATTTTCAAAATATATTAATAAGCCAATTACCTTCCACCACCTCCATTCCTACCACTAAGGCCCAAGACAACATCATCTTTCATCTAGATTATTGCAGTAGTCTCTGAGCTGATCTTTCTGTTCCTAAAATCAAATAAATTCTTTCTTGTGAAATAACCACTTTTAAAATTTTGCAGCCATTTCTGCTTTATGCATATATATATATATGTGTTATATATGTAACAAACATATAAAAATGACATAAATAAAATTATATTATCTGTAATATATATGATTCTATATGTATAAATACACACATACATGTGTATATACATACAATGAAGGCTAAAAGTTATAAGCATTTTCTCAACTTGTATATATAAGAGCATGAAATTATTTTATTTAATGCCCTTCAGAAGGCATTAAATATATGAGGTATTTTGGCACTCTTTCTACACAAACCTAATTCAATTTTGTTTGCACACACATATATATGCAATTATACATCCATTCATGTGTGTATGTATGTGTATACATATACTAAATATTCTATAAAATTCTCACCTATTACTAGTGATTCTAAATTCCTCTCTTCTAAAACAATCGCACTACTTTAGTTGGTAACAATAAATTCAGTGTTTCAGACATATTACAAAAGAGATGTTTATTTTTAATCACTTGAATGTTTTTTGAGTCCTCTTGGAAACTTTCTATATATTAACACTTAGAGATAAATTAAATCACCTTACCTTTTGTCCTAAAAAAATATTCACTGGAAGTAGTGGTGCTTGTTAGTTTATCTTTTTTGTTGTGGTGGTTTGTTGGATGAATATACTTTTTTCTGTTTCCTAATGTGATGTTTATAGCTTTGATAGAATTAAAACATGAATTCAACAAAGATTAGAAAATGGCACTACTGAAGTTGAGGCAGTCACCTTTATAAAAGCTATGATAAGTCTCATGAGATTTAGTCTTTACAAAAGTCTAAGCCTAACAATATGCTGATCCAAAATTAAAGCTTGCATTTATTTTTCCCTGAAATAATTGCACTACATCTTCCCCCAGTGAATTGTGTGTATCCTGGGGGTAACTTAGGTATTTAGAGAAATGCAAAAAAAATGATGTCATGATCTTGAGATTCCATTGAATAAACAATGAATTAAATGGTAAATAACAGACCATAGCTTTCTCAAAACCTCAGAATTCCACTCAAGATATGATCCCTACTTATTTTTACTGGGATATGGTCCTTATTTCATTCATTAATTGATTCATTCAATGAAATGTAGTGAATGTGTTTAATGGAACAGATAATATCTTTGGTATTAGCAGAGTAGCCACAAAACCAGTCTTGTCACTTCCTCATATCTTGCAGTTAGACTTGGTGGAGAACAGCTATTACAGGGTGATATGGAAATAATGAAGTTGAAAGCCTATGTATGGCCCATAATGTGTCCTACTGTTCCTTCACAACACCTTTCTGATATCAGTTATTTCCCTCCCGTCATTTGCTCACTCTGGTCCGCAAGTATTTGTCTCCTTACTATTCCTTTAGCAAAGCAAGCATAATCTTTCCCAGGGCCTTTGTGTCTAATGTAGCATGCCTATAATGCTCTTTTACAGACATTCACATGATATCGTCACTATTTAGGTTTTAATCAAATGTAATTTCCACAGGAAGCTCTAACTCCACCATTCTCTATTCTATTGCTTGCTTTATTTGTCTTCAAAGTACCACTTATATCCATATCAAACACACACACATACACACACCTATGCATAAATACATACATACATACACATTTGGTATGGACAATAAAGTCTCCCTTATTGGAACATAAGTTTCATAAGATCAGAACTTTCTGTTTTTTTTACCTGCTTTATTGCCATTATACCGTATGTTTCATTCCAGTTTTCTCATTAATAGATTTTTAAAGAATTTTATTGATATATGCATATGTTCAAATTCATCAAATTGTGTACATTAAATATGTGAAGCTTTTTGGTATATCAACAAATAGTTTTTGTTTATATTCTGAGTAAATAAAGATATAAAAGGTGTCCATTTTCTTGTTCCAAGCACAAACTAAGGGAATATGACATAAAATACCATTTATAACTTAACATGGAGAAGGATATTTTAAGCCCAAGAACACATAAGTATGATGCTAAAATGCATTTCCTCCTCATAGTATAAAAGGTGTGATTATTTTATAGATGTCTGAGTATGATAGCTAAGTAAAGAAAGCTAATTTCGTAATCCTGTAATATGCCTAAAGTCTTCAGATGCCAGGTTGTTAATTTAATATAAAAATTTGGAAAACTCAGCTTAGAGATCAAGGCTGGAAATGTGGATTTACAATCATGGCAGACTTCTTAAATTACCTAATAAGTGGAGTCAGATGGAGAACCAATGTACCAATATACCAGTGAAGCAATGGAAAGGAATAAGCCTTTGGCTCCAAGGTTTTTGGGAGGAATAGAGATAAAAAGTTAAAATACATTGATTATTACCCTCAAAATATTCCAATTAATTCACAAAATCAGTAAAATACTCCCCCATTGTTGCTGATGTAGCCATCTCTATATATAAAAGCCTAAGCAACCATTACAATCAGATTGATTGGAAGGACTGCAGCAACCAGTCATTTTGATGTGCACTGACCACCAGGGGACAGACACTCAATGCAGAAGCTGCCCTCAACCTACAGACCCTGATCATCAATAGGTCTTGCTGGCCAACCTCCTAGTACCTCCCCGCCGGCCAGCAGGCTCTAATCGCCCTATAGGGGCAGGACCCCTGGGGTGGGATGGAGAACAGGGGTGAGTGGCAGTGGACACATCCTCTTCACCAGGGGGAGGCAAGAGACAGCTTCCTCCTTGGGCCAGTGGCCAACCTCCCAGGTACCTCCCCCTGTTCCTCCCCTAATCATTCAATTGGGGCCTGCCAGCCAACCTCACAGTCCCTCCCCCTGGCTGGCAGGTCCTGATCACCTGATCGAGGCTGGGCCCAGGCTAGGATGGGAAATGAGGGAGGCGGGGGATGAGTGGTGGTGGATCCAGGTAGCAAGAGAAGTAGGAGGGAATGGAAAAGGGGGGAGGAGGGGAGGTGGGGAACCACTCAGTGGTGGCCAGGGAAGGAGGAGGCAAGGAAGCAGGGAGGCAGAAAACCACGCATTGGCAGCATGTGGGCAGTGAGGGAAGAAGAAGTTGAGAAGATGGGGAACCTGATCAGCCCTGATAATTGGCCAAGCCTAGGGACCCCACCCATGCATGAATTTCATGCACTAGGCCTCTGGTATTATTATAACATCTGTTAAGATACTTTCTTGTATCTTATGTGGTACTCTTGACATCCTTATGAGCAGAATAATGTTATTATTTAAACTGGTTCAATGGACACCAACCTGATCTGCCTTTCAGGATATAAATATTTAGCTTAGCTTCCAAATTTATTGGAAACTGACACTGCAGAGTTGAGGATTGTCCCTGTTAAAAAGAATGCTATGCTCACATTCATCCCTTCCCTCCCAGTAGATAACCCATATCCAAAACAGATCATTGTGGAAGTACAATGCCTGGTCCACTTTCACAATTTATATAATATTGGCATATAAGAAAACATTTTAGCTTTGCTAAATATGGAAATTGTAACTTAAATTTAAGCCAGACGCCTCTAAGTATTTTATACTTTACCTGACAATGCCATCCCCCACTGTATTGATTCATCATGTAGGCCCTAGGATACCCATGTAAGACACCAGGTTAAGATTAAACCTTATTTTTAAAAATATACTTTAGCACATGCAAAAAAGTGCTTAACTAATCAGGCAAAATTAATATAAAACACATTTTCTTTTACATAACAGGATATGGTCACATGGCTTTACAGTGTGTGTTTCTCTAAGATTTTCTTTAGAGCCCCCTTTACATCCTTATTTTTCAAACTATAGATGAGGGGATTCAGCATAGGGATCACTACAGTATAAAATACAGAAACAATCTTGTCCTGCTCCATTGAGTAGCTAGACGTTGGGCGCAAGTACATGAAGAGAATTGTTCCAAAGAATATGGTGACAGCCATGAGGTGGGAGGCACAAGTAGAAAAGGCTTTATGCCTCCCCTCTGATGAGGGCATTCCCAAGATGGCGATGAGGATACACAGGTAGGAAATGAGGACAATCATAACACAGCTGATGACATTAAAACTGGAGAAAGCCATGATCACGATGCCATTGATGTGGGTGTCAGAGCAAGAGAGTTTGAGCAGGGGTGGCGTGTCACAGTAGAAATGATTGATCCGATTTGAACCACAGAAGGACAACCTGAAAGTCATTCCTGTGTGTATGGCTGCATTCCCAAAGCCTGCTAGGAATGAGGTAGCTACTAGCAAGAAGCATATTCTCCCAGACATGAGAACTGGGTATAACAGAGGATTCCAAATGGCCGCATAGCGGTCGTAAGCCATCATGGCCAACAGGAAGCATTCAGTACCCAGGAAGGAGCCAAAGAAGTAGAATTGAGCGGCACATCCATTAAAAGAAATGGCCTTATTCTCAGCCACCAGGTTCACCAGCATCTTAGGAGTAACGGAAGAAGAGTAAGAGGCATCAACAAAAGAGAGGCTGCTGAGAAAGAAGTACATGGGGGTGTGGAGATGAGGATCAACTTTAATCAACACAATCATCCCCAAATTACCCACCATAGTTGTCATATAGATTAACAGAAACAATCCAAAGAGGACAACTTGTAGATCCGGATTGTCGGAGAGTCCTAAGAGGATAAACTCTGTCACTTTAGTTTGATTCCTGCCTTGAACTTCTTTCATATTTCTGATCATTTGAGCTGCAATTAGAGAGAAGACAGAATATGATATTTGGTCAGATGAATATATGATAGAGCTATAAACATCTTTTTGCTGACATGTATACATATGTCTAACAGAGGAGTGCAAAATAACCAAAACACACTTAAGGGTCCCAGGTCAAGGGCATGTACCTTGGTTGTGGGCATATCTCCAATAGGAAGTGTGTAGGAGGCAGCTGATCGATGTTTCTCTCTCATGGATGTTTCTAACTCTATAATTCTCCCTTTTTCTCTATAAAAATCAATAAAATATAAAAAATGAAGAATGCAAAGTGAAAAATATACTAAAAAGTATGTTGGATTTGATTTCTAGTCAAAAGACAACAAAAGACTAAATCTGAGAGAAGAGTGATTTCATACCTATTGACTAAAATCACTTCTGGCATTAACCATTTATTGGATAATTACAGAAATTGAATTACAGTAAAAGTTTTGGCAACAGGTCCAGTGGAATTCTTCTCCACTTCCCCCCAACTTCTTCATCCTTCCTTGACCTCAGAATATTGAATGGTAGATAAAACTCGAGCTGTCAAAGTATCAATTCCTTTCTCACTCACAGTAAGAATTTATTATCTATTGTCCAAATTTAAAACTTGTAATCCAATACCTGTGCTACCATTGGATAGAAAGGATTTACTCCAAACTGACATTTTGAGTTTTAGGCTTTTAAAACATTGAGCACATGTACTTTGAACCTGTAATAGTTGGAGAAATTAACAGCATTCTAAGTTTTCCTTCAAGTTCAATGAGTTACATGAACAAAACATTTTATATATGTTTCCTTACCTTTTTTTAATTGCTGGACTTCTATTTAATCACTTTGCTTGTATCTAGTCAATGACCAAAGTCACAACCAAAAACGCAGGAAAAAATAAATCTTTCTTCATAGAGATGGCACTTACTCTGGATTAAGCAGAAGGTACAGTTGGAATGGACTTTAGATACCATCTGTTACAGAGATAGGAAAACTGAAACCTTCCCTATCATAAGAAAGTTATTCTTCATTCAGCAGAAGTTGAATTAGTCTTTCACTTATTTTTCCTTAAAGATAAGTATCCCAGTTTGTTATATTATGGTAAAATACAGTCCAAAATATAGAATATATCTTTGCAGAGCAGCTGTAATATTTTTCAAAGTTATTTACAATCACAATCTCCAGACCAGACTGTGGAGCAGGCATCCTAACTTATCTTAAATAGAATGTATTTCCTGTTCTTCAGTCTCTGGAGATTGTATCTCTCGTGTCACCTCATTTTAATCTATTTGTTTGTCTTCTCTGAAACTAAGAAAAACAAATGTTTCTTCTAGATTTCTCTTCTTTACTCTCAGGACACCTGGGCCCAGTGGAGAGCAAATTTTCAGTCCCATATTCCTAACAATTATTAAGCATCCTTTTTCCTGTCTCCCTTGATATTTGGTGTTCTTCCCTTGGAAGCATTGAAAGAATCCACAAAGACAGCAGGTTGGCTCTACCTCTGTTCTTGCCTACCTGGATCATGAAAAAGAGCTGATTAAAGAAAGTGCAAGGAGGTAGTAAGAACAAGGGTTGTCTTGGCTTTCAGTTCTAGCTCAGTGTCTCACTTGATGTGTGATTTTGGATATTTCACTAAACCTCATTGTGCCTTAGCTTTTTCATTTCTAGTTGAAAGTACTAATGCTTAGGATTACTCTGACAAAATAAATGAATGCCTGTGAGTTGTGAGATCAAATACATATGGATAGATGATAATCCGATCTAATAATAGAGTAATATGCAAGTTGACACTCAAGATGGCCCTCCATGTGGTCAAAGACGGATACCCCTATGTGGACACAAGATGGCCACCACAAGATGGCCAGCAGGGGAGGGCAGTTGTGGGTGATGAAGCCAGCAGGGGAGAGCAATTGGGGTTGACTAGACCTGCAAGGAAGGACAGTGAGGGGTGACTGGGAGTGTAGGGAAGGACAGTTGGGAACAACCAGGCCTACAGGGGAGGACAGTTGGGGGCAACCAGACCTGCAGGAGAAGGCACTTAGGCATCCATCAGGCTGGCAGGAGAGTGGTTAGGGGGTGATCAGGCAGGCAGGCAGAAGTGGTTAGGGGCAACCAGGCAGGCATGTGAGTGATTTGGAGCCAGCAGTCCTGGATTATGAGAAGGATGTCTGACTGTCCTTTTAGGCCTGATCCAGGCCTAAAAGGGCAGTTGGACATCCCTCAAGGGGGTCCCAGATTGGAGAGGGTACAGGCTGGGCTGTGGGACACACATACACACTCCAAGCATGAATTTCATGCATTGGGCTTCTAGTGAATAAATAAAGTTTCTCCTACTTTGACACCATTCACTACTGTCCAGAGTAAGAAATAGTTTCAGCCTATATACCCTATATCAAGACTTACCACGTTTTCCCATTTGTTCCACTATAACTTGCATAAAAAAGACAGAGTCTGCCCTATGCAGTTTTGTTCAGTGGTTAGAGCATTGGCCTGTGAACTGAAGGGTCTTGGGTTTACTTTCAAGTCAAGAGCACATATCTCAGTTGCAGGCTGATCGCTGGCCCCAGTTGGGTTGCATGCATGGCAACCAGTCAATGTGTCTCTCTCTGTCTCTCCCCCTCACTTCCATTCTCTCTAAACAAATAAGTGGGAAAAAATTATTTCATCCAATGAGGATTAACAAACAACTAAAAAAGGACACAGAGTCTGAAAGAAACTGATCAATATCTGATGATTATTTACATGTCTTTGCCACTTTGAGAAGACATTCTAATTAAGTTATCTCTAAGTACTATTTAATCAATGCAATTTTCATTAAATGCTGGGGGAACAAAAAGATGTAAACTATGTGTCATGCTACTTTATCTCTAGCAATTAGGCAAAATTTAAATTTATTGGCATCTTGGAGGAAAAATACAGTAGGCTTCTGTCAGTACAAAATCGAAACATAACTGACAAAGATTTATTTAATAATTAAATAAATAACTTCATCAATTAAGGGTGAATTAGTTTTACATAGAAACAAACAGTGGTAAATTAAATGAAATTAATCTTTGTGTAATTAGAAGAAAGGTCACATGGCATTAAGAGGTAAGGAACACAAGATATAAAACCCTAAGTGATGACAGAGAGGCCACTGGGTAACAAAGGAGTAATCAATCATGGACAGGATATATGGTAGGTCCGAGTCAGCCTCAGACTGCAAAACAAGAAACCTCATAGAGCTTTGAATCAACCTCCATTTTACATGTAAACAGATTTTAAGTATAAATATGAAGTATTGTTAAATATAATTTTATATATAATAAATTTGCCACAAATTCATTTATTAAGTGACTCAAAGAGAACAAAAACTGGGTTGGGCTTTATTTACAAAGAGCTATTCATCTTTTCAGAAACTGATGCCATGTGCTAGAAAGTTTCAAAATTGTTTGAGGTGCCTATATGACAAACCAGTATCAGTCTATATCTTTAACTGTCACGTTTATGTAGGTTTTCAATATACACACAAGCATTTGTCTTTTTCATTATGTAGTTATGCCTAACCAGTTAGTTACTAAAATATATATTATATTATTATAAAGTTATTTAAATTTGTTTCTCCTCTTTAATTATATATGTAGCTAAATTAAATAACCTATGAATATCATTTCAGAAATAGAGAGGACAATATAAAAAGCATAGGGAACTTGCTATAAAAAAAACATTTGGTTTTGAAAGAGTATAAACATACACACTTACATAGTAGTCACTAGCCATAAAGTTTACTTACATAGATTTTATAGCTAACAAAATCAAAAAGAGAGAGAAAATTTAGTAAATTAACAAAATTTTAACTTAGCTAATAACCTTGTAAACACAAACACCTCCAGTTAGGAAATTTATGTGGAAGAGAAGCTCTTATTCATGAATGTCAAACATAAAAGCCTTAAGTGAAACCAAATGAAAATATACACAAAACCTCTGTGAAGAAAAATTTTAGAGAGGCACCAAAGTAGATTTGTACACACTCTTCAAGACTTACTAACAAAAGGTGGAAATTGTGCTTAGTTAATTTATAAATTTAATACTGTCCCAATAATACTTGTGGGAGTGCTGGCCAACCTTTATGAAACGTAAGCACCACTGGGTATCCCATATACTGCTGGCTGTCACATGTACATTTAAATATGAACTACTCCATATAGCATGAAAAGTATCCTCCTCTTTGAAAGGATTTTCAGGCAGCAGCAAATAGAACTTTCTAAATTATCATCAAAATCACACCATTTAGGCAGCTTAAGGCTGGTCCAGGAGTCCATATAGCCCTCATGGTAAACTCAATAATCACGACTAGAGTGGTGATAAGAATTCCCTTGTGTTTTCTTCTTTTATTATTAGGGCTTAAGGAAGACAGTGAAATCTTTAGGGGAAGACAGTTCATCAACACTTTGGGTCTCCTATGAATACAGAAAGCATGTCATCATATTTCTTCTGGGGATTATTTGTGATTCTGGGGATTAAATACCTCCTGCACACAGGAGCAAAGGTGGGATGAGAAAGCAGCTCAGACAAATACCAGAGTGACTTACTGTCTTGGAAAACTTCTCAGAATATCTGTTCAGTGCCACTCTTCAAAAGAAGATGAAACATTCAACCCCTCACCAACAGGTAGAAAACAGGTCAGGTCACAGGTCAGTATTCGGGACAAAAGAGAAAGTGTTGTGACCTAGTAGGTTATACTGCTCAGTGCTCCTTCAAGAGTGTATTTGCTTGGATCCAGGTCCATGCCATCTTAAAATTTCAAGAAGAGACACAGTCTGGGGGTTTGCCAATAAGTCTGAACTCAAAAATATTCTAGATTTGGAAAGCTCCATGGAGTTTGTATCTCTACCCGATTCATTTCACAGTTAAGGAAGCTGCATCAAATACAAGAATTCATGAAGTCCAAAAAATAATTCATGGAAAAAGCAGGACTGTGACTAGGATTCTAAACTCTTACTTCAGTATTCTTTACATTTAAATATGCAAAAGCAGGTGGTATATAAAAATTTTAAATACAGATGGTCTATACTTGCAATATTTTGCTGGGCTTATTTTAAATATTTGGATTATTGTTAACAATAAAATATGCTTATTTACTCACTATTCTACTATTTCTTCATGTCAGATTGGGTTGAATTTAGCTAATGTTAGTCTCATGTAAGCAGATAATACTATCTGCTTTCATATATATATATAAAATTATCTGTCTTTCATATATATGTATATGTATATATAATTATATTTCATATATATATGTATATGTGCATATACATATATATATGAAAGACAGATAATACTATCTGCTTTCTTGTCTGTCCTATACAATAAACCAATTTAAGAAGATATTCTCTGATTTCTGCCTTCAGATTTAGATAAAGGATATTATTTATTTCTTAATTAGTTCATTTACTTTGTTTTCATTTGGTTTGGTTTTACCCACTTCCTTTTTAGAATTCTTCAATGGACCAGCTATTCATCCAATTAAAGAGAAAATAACAGAGTTAGATAATGCTTTCTCTATTCCCTCAGAGTGAGGAGTCCTTGAATTATAACTTGGAACTGAGTTATGCAACAATCTGTTAGCTAGATAATAGAATTGTTCAAAGACATAGCTGTGTCTTCATCCTCATTATACCCTATGCCAAACACTCTGAAGATTAGGGAAACTAAAAGACTAAGTCTATGCCCATGCCTGATAGGCAAGAGAGGGGGGAAAGGTGGGAATAAAAATGAAGAGATTTCACCTTCATTAAATCATATATAGACAGAGAACAATAAAGTGAAGTGAAGTGAAGTGAACTCGAGATGACTCAGATAGAACCAGCTCTGCTACTTATTGGTTGTCCACTTTGTTGAAGTTATTTAATATCCAGTCTTATTCTTTTCCTATATATGATGGAGGTAATGGTGGTACTTCATAGGGTTGTTACATTCAAAGTTCTGCCCTACAGTTAATACTCAGTTACTTTTGCTTTTTTAAAAATTATTATCCTTTACCTTTTCTAATATTTTTCACCCTCTGCTCCAAGTATTTCACTGTCTGTAAATGTGTGTATGTATATGATGACATGTGTTATACTTTGAGATCTTTGGATATTTCATTTATTTAATTCTGGTGCCTATTTGCAATGAGAGTTCATATTTATTTATATCTATCTGCTTGGTTTCAGGAAGAAGAAAGGGACATTCAAAACTGTTCTTCTTTACTGACTAATAAGGCCGATAAATACATAGATCAGGTCATGCATTGGTGCCATCTGACAAGTGACTTCAGAGCACTAAGGCCTTTGGAGAAACAAAACTTATAGTCCCCAAGATATTAACATTTACTTCTACTTTGCCTGGGCACCTGGAGAGGACACACAGCCATCACCTTCACCCTATAAGTCATAGAATTTAATCACTGGCAAGATTTTAAGGATCAATCCAAATAATAAACCAAACCCAGGCACACAGAAAAAAATTGAAAAGATGGATAAAGAAAATCACTCAATGGTGACTGAGTTTATCTTTATGGGTATCACACAGGACCCGCAGCTGCAGATTATCTTCTTTGTGGTCTTCCTCTTAATCTACCTGGTCAATGTAGTGGGGAATGTCGGTATGATTATCCTGATCATAACAGACAGTCAGCTTCACACGCCCATGTACTTTTTTCTCTGCAATCTCTCCTTCGTGGACCTGGGCTACTCCTCTGCCATTGCTCCTAGGATGCTGGCCGACTTCCTAACTAAGCACAAAGTTATCTCTTTCTCCAGCTGCGCCACCCAGTTTGCTTTCTTTGTGGGTTTCGTGGATGCTGAGTGCTATGTCCTGGCTGCCATGGCCTATGATCGTTTTGTGGCCATCTGTCGACCCCTCCACTATAGCACTCTCATGTCCAAGCGAGTCTGCTTGGTTCTCATGCTGGGTTCTTACCTGGCTGGTCTGGTGAGTTTAGTAGCTCACACTTCTCTCACCTTCAGTTTGAGTTACTGTGGTTCCAATATCATCAACCACTTCTTCTGTGAAATCCCACCACTCTTGGCCCTCTCTTGCTCAGACACCTACATCAGTGAGATCTTGCTCTTCAGTCTGTGTGGCTTCATTGAATTCAGTACCATTCTCATCATCTTCATCTCCTATGCCTACATCCTCGTTGCAATCATCAGGATGCGCTCAGCTGAGGGCCGCCTTAAGGCTTTCTCCACTTGTGGATCTCACCTCACAGGTGTTACACTTTTCTATGGCACAGTCATTTTTATGTACTTAAGGCCAACATCCAGCTACTCTCTGAACCAAGACAAGTGGGCCTCTGTGTTCTACACAATCATCATCCCCATGTTGAATCCCTTGATCTACAGTTTACGGAACAAGGATGTAAAAGCTGCTTTCAAAAAACTAATTGGAAAAAAACCTCGAGAATAACAAAAAATGAAAATGTGTTATTATCACAGATAAATGATAGAGATAGAGGAATGATGGCAGAAAATTTTAAAAATGCAAATACTTTTCCAATAAACAATACCCTATTTGTTGAGTGAATCTTAATTTTGGAAGAGTTTTATGTAACCCTTAACTCTGTTATCTGAAGGAAATATAAATTAATATTTTTGAAAGATGTCCTGTGCAAGATTCATTACTTTTATGTTTAAAATTTATTCAAATATTGGTTAGAAATGAAGACAGGATTTGATAGGGGAATAAATAACCCATCATTCTTAAGCATATTTTTTTCATGGTCATGAGGAATGATAGGTCTAAATGTTGAATTGTGAGAACCTCTTTCCACGTCCCGCGTGGTTCAGGGTTCCCGGGTCAGGGTTCGGGTTCTGAAGGAGGCCGCACGCAAACGAAATAAGAGACTAGAAAATATTAATTTGGCGATATTGGGGGGCCAGGCGGGAGCCTTCCTCTAGTGGGAAGGACTACCATTTTGCTCTGGTCTTTTTCTCCCTTTTATTAAGGCTTTGGGACACACTCCTAGCCTCTAGGCAGGAACTAACAGAAATTAGCATGATACAGACAGTTTCGAGTAAACAACGAGTAATCAGCTCTGACCTTTCAGAGCAATTAAGGTTGGCCAGCCCTCTGGCCTTCCATTTACATCTTTTGAAGTGAGAACAATTACATCCACCTAGTGAGAACAACATTTGGTCTCCGACATTGAATATTTCTCTATTCTGAAAGGAAGTCAGAGAAAATTTAGTTCAATACATGGGGAATGGAGTTTGTATGAGAAATGAATAACTCAGCCCAGCATCCATTCACTCATATTCAGCAAAAATTTGGAAGTGCTAGGTACACGCCAGGTTCCGGAGGGTACAAATACAAAGCACACATTTGCCAACAAGGAGTTTGGTGTGCTTCCAGTTATTGCATTATCTCTCTGAAACTGCTGCCACCAATAATTAAAACCCTTTTCTTTTCTATCCTGAGTCTTTCCTTCTGGCATATGGTTGGTTTTACAAAATAATTGCTGGATCACTTTTTTTCTCCTCTGCCTGATATTTTGAAGTGGTGGGCATGGAAGTTTCACATATTGACATCCTTTCAGGCCTAAGGAAAACAATAGGATTCCGAGAGCCTGTGAAAGAGACCATTTTGGATCAATTGCTAAGCCTAATGTTAGCAAGGTCATAATGTTTACAGCTTTGTTTTCCTACTTCCCTCTAAAATCTTCTCATGCCCTTTTTTCCCTTTCTTCTGATTTTAATTAGACCCTCACCTTTTCCTTGGGTGCCAAGAGTCTCCAGTCATTCCACCATCATCCCCAGGACCTTATTAGAGAACTGGAGGCCCGATGCATGAAATTCATGCACAGGGGTGGAGGGGTGTCTCTCAGCCCAGCTTGCACCTTCTCTAAACTGGGACTCTTTGGGAGATATCCGATGGCAGTAGGATATCCCTTTCACAATCCAGGACTGCTGGCTCCTAACCATTCACCTGCCTGCCTGCCTGATTGCCCCTAATTGCTTCTGCCTTCCAGCCTGATCACTCCCTAACTGCTCCCCTGCTGGTCTGATTGATGCCTAACTGCTCTCCTGCTGGCCTGATTGATGCCTAACTGCTCTCCTGTCAGCCTGACAACCTCCAACTGCCCTCCTCTGCTGGCCCAATTACCCCTAACTGCCCTCCCCTACCAGTCAGCATCAAAAGCTCCATCTTCTAGGCAACCATTGGCTCCTTGCACTTAACCCAGATTTGGTTCTGATTGGTCAGTTTCTATGCCAGTCAGCATCTCCGGACCTATATCTGGGCCTGATCTGAGAGGCCGAGCTGATCAACAGCTCCAGTGGAAGCCCAAGAGAAAGAGACATGTGGTTGCTGGCCAGGCCTGGAGCGAAAGAGAGAGGCAAGTTCTGATCAATAGCTGCCACAGAGGCTAGAGATCAGACCTTGCTTCTCTCTCCAGACCGCTCTTCAGGCAGCTCCCTCAGTATTCAGTGCTGGGTTGGGTTGTCCACATTGGCAACCCAGCACTGACTTTGGTCAGTCAAGCCTTTGGTCATTTTGAATATTATGGACCCTGGGATTTTATATATTAGGATATGGAGATAATGCATTACTAAAAATAAATACTTATGAAATTGTAAGTATATTTCCAGCATTTTAACCATTCCAAATCTTTCTCCACACAATAAAGTATGATTTCCAAGCATCAAAGTCAAACTATGTGCAGAAAACTACCAAATTTCTCATTCTAATACCTTACAAAGTTCATCAAAAGCATAAATTACATGAAAATCTAGTGTTGCTAAAAAGCAAAATAGAATATTGTGGGATCTCAAACAATCTAATATTATAGGTTTAAAATAGTTTAATCACAACAAAATAATGTAAACAATTAAACAGTAGTTTGATCAATGTTTTATTGTTTTGCATATAACTCATGTTTACTTGAAATATTGCAATGTTTATCAACATGTCTGTCTGTAAGCCAATAATTTGGAAAGTGCAATGAGAGCATTCTTCAAAAAGATAATTTTATCTCTCTGGCCTTATAGCCTGGGCTGCTTTGACATCTTTGTTTCTCAGGCTATAGATGATAGGGTTGAACAATGGGTTGACCACAGTGTAGAACAGGACAGCCACTTTGTCATTCTCCAAGGAGTAGGTGGAGCTTGGCCTTGAATACATGAAGAGCAAGGATCCATAGAAGAACATGACTGAGATGAGATGTGAAGCACTGGTGGAGAAGGCCTTTTGCCATCCAGAGGATAATCAGATCCTCAGAATAGCCAGAAGGATGTCAGAATAGGAAATCACAGAATGGCAAGAATGCAGGAGAGGACTGTGAAGTCCACCACCCCTAGGAGGAATTTTTTGTAGACATGGATGTCTGTATAAGATATTTTTACCAATGGTGGTGCATCACAGAAGAGTGGTTGATGATATTTTTACCACAAAAATCAGGCAGAAAGTATTGACAGTATGGTCTATGGCATTCAAGAACCCTCCTATGTAAGATCCAGCAACAATTCTAGTACACGGAGAGCTGGACATAGTACCTGAATAAAGTAATGGTTTACAGATGGCCACATGGCCGTCATACACCATGGCTGCTAGGAGATAGCACTCAGTGTAGGTTACAACAAAGGAAAAGAAAAATTGGGCTCCACATCCAGCCAAGGAAATGTGTCTATCCTCTGAGATACAATTAGCCAGGATTTTGGGAGTATACACAGAGTTGTACCAAAAATGACAGGTTGCTGATTTTAAAAAGTACATAGGTATTTGCAGGTGGAAATCAGTATGAATTAAGATAACCAGGGTCATGTTCCCTGACAAGGTTATTAAATAGAGTGTACAAATAGAAATAGTACAAATAGAATCAACTGACACCAGAGGTTTGCTGATAAACCTACCAAGATTAATTCAGTCAGGATGGTGAAAATTTTCCCACTTTATGTCTACAGAGAAGAATGCCTGATGAATGGGCTGGGGGGAGAATTATTTAGTGATTTTTCTATTGAAAGAAATAAACAAAGGTATCAATTAAGTTAACAGTTAACTAGGAGGCATATGGCCTTTTACCCATAACTTTCTAAAATAATAGAACTTCACTCTGTGACTGCAGAAGACTCCAGGAATTAGTGTTAGAATATGATTTTGAAATTAAAGCATTCACTTATTAATTGTTTAATGCCAGGCAAGTCCCTCAGTCTCACCAAACAGATGAGAAAAATGAAGCTCCCTGACAGGTTGTCTGGGTAAAGAAGATATTCAGGAAAACATTCAACCCAAAGTTAGGTACATAGTGAGTACTCAAAAAAAAATTTAGTATTCTTTACATCTTATTGAGGATTTATGTGTCATGCATTGTGCTGATTGATTGTAAATATCAATATACAACTGCTACAATTAATTATATATACCAATGGTGTATATTCTCAACTGTTAAATCAGATATATATATATATATATATATATATATATATATATATATATATATATATATATATCACTATGTTCCAGTTAGTATTCTAAGCCTTAATCTTAACTCACTTAATTCTTTTTTAAATATATCTTATTGATTTTTTTTTACAGAGGGGAAGGGAAAGGGTTAGAAACATCGATGAGAGAGAAACATCGATCAGCTGCCTCCTGCACACCCTTTACTGGGGATATGCCTGCAACCAAGGTACATGCCCTTGACCTGAATCAAACCTGGGACCCTTCAGTCCGCAGGCTGACACTCTATTCACTGAGTTAAACTTGTTAGGGCAACCCAATTAATTCATTCTACAACTTTATAATATAAGTATTATGATGATCCACATGGATGTTAAGAGATAATCCCGGCATCACAGAGCTGCTCAACAACAGAGCTAGTATTTGAACCCAGAATTGTCTTTGCCAAGGGTGTATGCTCTCAACTGTTCAACCAGGTATATCTTTTTTGGTGCATTGATTATGAAGGCATCCTCCATTTTTACACAAGAAACTACAAAATCTTGGTAAGGGTGGATAAATAAATTTGATGAAAGTTTGGGACACTGTAATAAAGACCCTATCTTATAGTCAAGTATGTGGAAAGAAAATATACCTAACTAAAAGAAAAGGATGTGCATCATTTCTCAGGCTTTTGGCTAGAATCAAGTGAAAAGAAAAAAAATGTAAACTAAACCACAAACTAGTGATCTACGTGATAAATTTTTTCAAAAATATATCCACACAATTCTTTACTGATTTCCTGTTTTAAACAGATTTTGTTATTCTACTGCTTGATCTAGGATAGCCTTGTGATTTCTTCTGGCCAATGTTTTGCAGCATTGACAGCACTGTGCAGATACTGAGCGAGTTTCAAGAGGGAATGCACGCTTCTCAGCTTCTCACTTTTGAATTCCTTCCACCATGTAAATAAACCTGGATGATTTTGCTGGATAAGACATCTAGCTACATTCTCTCTGTGACCACAGCTAAAAGCAAGCGTGTTAATGAGTCCATCTTCATCATTCAGCCCCAGTGACCTAAAAGCTAGTAGCAGAAATGAGCAGACTAGCTGAGACACATCTGGCATAGGCAGATTTTTACTATTGCATAATTGAACTGAGTTTAAATTCTGATTCTACACTTTGGTAGCTCTGCAGTCTTGAGAAAGTCCTTAAAAACTTCTAACTCACATTTCTTTACCATTAAAAAGCTAAGAAAAATGTCATTGCTATAGATAAAATGCATGCCCCAGTATGTGGACAGAAAATATACCTAACTAATGGTAGCTATTGCTATTCTGAGTGAGAGGAATAATACCTGATTTATTTCTAAAAACTGATCTGGAGAAAAAACATAAATAAGCCCAACTTTCTATAAGGAGACAATTTAATCCATAACAGAGGTTTCCTTTAGAATCTTTCCATAAATAAATAAACAAACAAACAAACAAACAAACAAATGTATGTTTTTGTTATCTAGTCTCATGCAATTTGAAAAAGGAGTGACAGGGTTAGAATTGCAAAATTCATTGGCCTCAGGTCAAGGAGTCCTGTGATAAGGACTGAACCTGTCACTTTCACCTGTAAGTCACCTGTATTCTCTGAACCACAGATTCACCCACATGTAAAATTTATTGATTCTTGATGCCAATTTGTTAATGTTCTTTAGGATTCATCATAAAAATAAAAATAGGTAATCTCCTCTGCAACAATACAGAGTAATAGAACCATTTAACAATCCTTGTATATGCCTTTATCTTTGGATACATGGGACATTATCATCATGTTGGTTGAAGTAAGAGGTGAATTTACCAAAGACAACAGCATTCTTCTTTTTTCTTTAAAATGTGCATACTGCCCGAGCTGGTTTTTCTCAGTGGTTAGAGTTTCAACCCTGACCAAAGGGTCCCAGGTTAGATTCCAGTCAAGGATACATGCCAGAGTTGTGGGTTTGATCCCTCATCATTGATGTTCCTATCTCTACCTCTCCCATCCTCTCTGAAATCAATAAAAAGATATATTTTTTTAAATGTGCACACTCTTGCTTGTTTTCCTAAAAATCAATCTTGTGAACTAATTTGTTTATATTCTCTGACTGTGTTCTTTAGTTTTCTCATCTAAGAGTTTAACAGCTCTTAAATTTTTATAATTAAATCATAGATGTCTTTGAAAACCTGACACAATCAACGATGCTTCTACCCAATTTTCTAAACTGCTATATATAAGGATAAACAAACAGATTTCCAGAAATCTACCCAGTTTTATGGTTATAATACTTAATTTAAAATTCTGCACTAAAATATGCCTCAATTTCTTTTCAGTTCTAAGAGTTTATAATTTTAAGAGTAATAAATGCTTCAAACTTTGCATATTTAAAGCTGTATTCCTAATCTTCACTGCCAAAAACTTATCTATCTTCTAATTTTTCATATAATTTAATAAATTTTATTCTTTCCATATTTCAAGCCATAAATTACAAATCAACCTACCCTCTTTCTCTCTTAACTCCTCTTAATATTCTGAAAAATCCGTATGTCCCTACCTTCAAAATGTATTCTGAATCTGAGCACTTTTTATCACCTCTACTACTATTACCCTGGTCCAAAACACCATCACGTTTTGCCCAAAATTTTGCAATATACTAACATCTATCCCTTGTCCCTTTGTAGTCTATTTTCAATATATCAGTTAGTAAGATCCTTTAAAAAAAAAATAGCAATTTGTGACACTTTTGTATTTAACTCTAACATGCAAAAAATTTATTATGTTAGAGTCACATTCCATTCAATGACCTAAAAGCCCTCCATGAACAGGCCCTCCATTACCTTTAGATCCTCAGTTAAAATGAGTCGATTAGGGTAAGCCCTAATTCATTCTGATTGGTGTCTTTATAAAAAAAGAAAATGGAAATTTGGACACACAAAGATACCAGAGATGTTTGTGCACAGAGAAAAGATCATGAGAGGAGAAAGCAAAAGGACGGCCATCTGCAAGCAAAGGTAAGAGGCCTCAGAACAAATCAACCCTGATGGCATCCTCATTTTGCTGTTTTAGCCTTCAGAACCGTGAAAAAAACAGATTTTGTTTCAGCCACTCAGTCTGTGGTAGTTTGTTATGACAGCTCTAGCAAATGGATACACTTGGTTATCAGCACTAAGACGTTTTATGTTGGCGCAAGGTTATGTTTATTTCACATAAAATGACTACTAAAATGAGGAAATGTGATCCAGCACAATGAAACATTTTCTAATTTTTATTAATTCATGCATAAAACTGAAGAAGCAAAGGAATACAAACATACAGCGAACCTTCATTGTTATCAATAATTGCTTAAAGTAGCAGAGGGTTTCTTTCCCTCCCACCCCCAAAATGTGAAAATTCTACCTACAGAGTCTCACTCTGAATTGTGGATGTAAAGCTTTTTGAACTGTATATACCTCTCTATTCATTTCTCTATTTCTCTCTACATTTCTATTTCTGGCTATTTTATACAGCTGCTATACTTTTGTCCTTGACTTTTTAATTGTTGGGCAAAGTATATTTATTGGAAGCTCAGTGGCACTAATTTGTTCTTTCTTATATCTATTACCAAAGAAATTTTGTATTATGGCCAGCAAAAAAAAATGAGAATCAGAAAAGAAAAAAATAAACTTGTTTCTAAGAGCATTTCATAGTAGAAATTTACTTTTGAACTCCTGACTCTTTCCCAACAAATGGGGTAAGAATCTTTGGACTCAGAAGTCCTGGGTTTGTGTTCCTGTTTTATACTTTTATTTTATTTTTTACCTATGAACTACAATGATTTGATGCAAGTCATTTACCCCATTTAATCCTGGCAATGATTCCATAACCAATTTTATTATTTCCATATATTGATTAAAATAATTATATACAGGCAACTTATAAACTCTGAAGTAAAAATTTTTAAAAATATATTTTTCTCTTTTAACCTTCACAGAATCACAATAATTTCTTGGACTCTCTTCCAAGCCAAGAGGCATAGCAGTTTTTCCAAATGCACCCGCCTGACTTATTTTAAAAATGTATTCAAAAGACAAAAATGCAAACTGATATTTCCACATTATCCAACGATTTTATTTGTTTGTTTTATTTTTTAAAGTATATTTGACAACAATGGCATGAAGATAATCTGTAAAATAAAATATAGCCATTTAAAAGCACTTTGCTCTCTCCCCCGTTTTCCCCCTTGCCTGAGGATATATTCATTGATTTTAGAGAGACAGCAAGAGAAAGAGAGAGAAAGAGAGAGAGAGATTCATTGATGTAAGAGAGAAAGATGGGTCAGTTTTCTTCCATATGTACTCTGAACAACAGGATCAAACCTGCAACTTCAGTATGTGGCACAATCTTTTGCAATATGGGGTAATGCTCTACCCAACTGATCAACCAGACCTACACACTCTGTTTATTATTTTTCTCAGTGCATTTTTAACATCTTTATTTCTTAAGCTATAGATCAAAGGATTCAACATTGGAATCACCACAGTATAGAAAACTGACACCACTTTATCCCTTTCCAGGGCATAGCTAGTACTTGGTCGGGAGTAAATGAAAAGAAGTGAACCATAGTACAAGGTGACAGCTGTCAAGTGAGAGGTACAAGTGGAGAAAGCCTTGAGGCGGCCTTGGGTGGAGCGGATCCTCAAGATGGCAGCAATGATGCAGAAGTAGGAGGCAAAAATAAGCACGATAGGAGTAATGATGTTGGAGGCGAGTATGAAATAGACGATAGCCTGGTAGCTCTCCTTCACATCACAGGCCAACTTTACAAGGGGGGGCAGATCACAGAAGAAGTCATCAATGATATTGCTCCCACAGAAGTTCAGGGTAAATGTCTCACTGGTGATCATGATTGAGTTAAGAAAGCCACCAAGAAATGAAGCTGCAACAAGGCTGGTGCACAACTTTGAGGACATCATCTGGGAATAAAGCAGCGGGGTGGAGATGGCCACGTAGCGGTCATAAGCCATGGCAGCCAGGAGGTAACATTCACTACAGGCCAGTCCAGCTGAGAAAAAGAACTGAGCCAAGCAGGCAGCAAAGGAGATGCTTTTGTCTTCAGAGATGCAGGTCATAAGGATTTTTGGGTTATAAACAGAGGAATAGCAGAGATCCAGGAATGAAAGATTTCCAATGAAGAAATACATGGGTGTGTGGAGCCGAGATTCAGCACAGATCAGAGAAATCAGGGTGATGTTCCCTAAGAGACTGATGAGATAAATGATGAGGAAGATGAAAAAGAGCACGTGCTGTAACCATAAGTCATCTGTGAACCCTAAAAGTATGAACTCTTTCATTTTGGTGAAATTTTTCTCATCCATTGATTTCTGAGTTTCTGTGGCCCCTTTCTGTGAAAAGATGAATTAAGATATACTTAAGTTCCCCCATTGACTATTTTAGAGTATTGAAAAACTCAACAGATGCATACATGTTGTTCATTGTGAGTTATGTTTATGCTGACTTAGGTTAGTTATTCCTGTTGAATAAATAAAAAACTATTCTATGCTAGCTTAAAAGATCAGTTAATATGAAAAGAGCATAGCATGTGTCACCTTATTTTTCTTCTTGTTAGAGAGGGTGATTTGTGTTCTTGTCTTCTATTTGCACTTAGGGTAATTGGGGACCATGTGGAAGATTTTTTTTTAAAAAAAAAAAAAGGGAGTTAGAAAGGATGTGCTCATTTCTCTTTGGGTCTTTGGATCCTTTTGTCTTTTTTCCAGAGAATTCCATGAAGAACAGTTTTATTATTCTAATATTATGTTGAGTATCCTTGGAAGTTCATTTTGATGTGAATATTTTTTAATGTGATTATATTTTATACAGCTTTCTATTCACAAAACCAAGAACATGGATTTTCATAAATAGAAAATTTGTAACTTAAATAAAATAATAGATTTTCTTGGATAACATGAATCTGAGGCCATAGTAACTTGTCTGAATTTCAAATAAACTCTGAAAGGAAGTAAAAATATTAATCAATTAATCATTGTGTTCATAATGTGTTTAAAATTCCTATAGCAGCAATTTTCAACTGGTGTGCTACAGAATTTTTAAAACATGCAATACCTGACTATTTAGTCAAGGGCACTGATTTCCTTTCCCTTTGATTGTCAAATTTAAAATGACAATAGTCAACACAGCAATAGCTATCTGGTATGAATTAATCAAAATTATTCCTATTTTTTCATCAGATCAGCAAAAAATATATATTTTTGGTGTGCAACAGAATTTTAGTAATTAGTTTATATGTATCATAAGATGAAAAAGGTTAAAAATCACTGTCCTATAGAATCAAGAGCAAAAAAAGAACAAAACAACCCACAAACAACTAAGCTGGCCAAATTGAATGATTTGGGGAAATATGGCGGGCTGAATAATGGCCCGTAAAGATATCCAAATTCTAATTCCTGAAACCTGTGAATGTTGCTGTATATGGGGAAAGAGTTATTAAGTGGAGAATCTTGAGATGTATACTAGTAGATTATAATGGTGAGTCCTAAATACAATTACAAACATCCTTATATGAGGGAGGCCCGGGAAGATCTGGCTACAGATACAAGAGGAGGAAGCAATGGGATGACTGAAGCAGAAGGAGGAGAGATACAACCACAAGAAAGCCAACAGTCATAGGAAGCCTAAAGAGGCAACGGAATGGATTCCTAGAGTCTCTGGGTGGGTGTGGTCCTGCCAACACCTTATTTTTATCTCCGTGATATTAAGTTTGGACTTCTGACCTCCAGAACTATGAGAAAATAAATTTTTGTTGTTTTAAGCCACCAAATTTGTGGTAATGTATTAACACAGGAAGTTCTGAAACTTGACCTCTAACAGTCTTGCCTTCAGAGGTAGAAACTAGTAGTAGACTTGCCAGCAATGGGAAAAGCACCATCTCTGCTAGTCTATGTTACAACCCAGTACATACCCCAGTAAAAAAAAAAAAATGGCTAAACTGTGAATGCCAGGGCTCTGAAATGTATTTCTGCTGTTCAATCCAAATCTTTAAAAATCTCTTCTGCTGTCGGGGGTGGAGGGGTCACTTAATCTTGGTCATATTCTCAGCTATGGACTTAAAATTGAGTTAGAGAAATTTTTTTTAATTCTCTCTTGTAACTGAATCTATTTGATGGCAAAAATTTATAATTTTTAACTTCATAATACTGGTAAATATTAATGGTAAAGTCATAGTCAAAGTAGAAATTCCTCATACTAAGCAAAGGGTGGTTGGAATGAGTGACATTTCTATTCCCTTAGTATTTCATGGCTGTCAGCTGCTAAGGTCATTTTTAACAAAGCCTATTTTCGGAAGCAGCTTAAGAGCAAGAGTCAAAAGAACCGGGTTCTGGAGTATGTTAGCTGCTGCCAATTTTAAATAAACATAATTTCCAAATTCTGTTTCCGTATCTACCTTTCTCAGATTAGTGACACTTTTAAAGTTCACATTTATGAGAAAGCACTTTGACAACTAAGAGTTAAAATTATGTAGTACAGCCAAAATTGGTTTGGCTCAGTGGATAGAGCATCGGCCTTCGGACTGAAGGGTCCCAGGTTCGATTCCGGTCAAGGCCATGTACATTGGTTGCAGGCACATCCCCAGTAGGGGGCATGCAGGAGGTGGCTAATCCATGTCTCTCTCTCTCATCAATGTTTCTAACTTTCTATCCCTCTCCTTCCTTTCTGTGAAAAATCAATAAAATATATTTTTTTAAAAAAACTATGTAGTTTATTCTCTATGATTTCTTCATCTCTGTATTCAGTCCTTCAGATATGCTATTTGCTTTGTCTCACAGTGATGTCCTTAGAATTGGTATGTCCTCATGTAGAAACTTCCTTTCTTTATTATGAGGCCTGCCCATGAACTGGGAAATTACAGGGATTGCTTGCAAAATTACAATTGGGTCTGATCATTTCAAGAGACATTTCTTCCTAATCTCTCTTATTTTCTTCTACAGCTATTAAAATATAAACATATGCTTTTACAAGTAAAAAGGAGTTGAAGGTGGCATAGCTTGAGTCATAAGCCACAGCTAAATAGCATAAATTAATAAAATGTAAAAAGGAAAAGCAAGACCTGGACATAAAATGAGGCAGGGATAAACCTGTTGCACACCGAGTCCTATCTACTGTCCTGTGCAAATCACAAATTTGACTGGAAACTTTCTAGGAACCCATATATATAATTTGTAATGTCCAAAAGCTAAATCACCATCCAAAAAAAATTGGGCAGCACTTTACCATTCTTGATATCAACTTTAAAATCATTTCTCCCAAATGTTCTTGTAAAGAGAATGAGGGAAATTTAAGGCATAGTATATTGAATTATAGTATTATATAGGTAGACCCTAAAGAGAGTTTCTTTTAACCCTTGGCATTTTAAAATGAGGGAAAGAGGGACATCTGTAATACTCTTGATATTTAAAAAAAATAAAAATTAAATAAATAAAAATTAAAAATAAAGGGCTTTTTTTGTGCTACATTTACTTGTCATTAATTTGTAGACTTATATATGGTTACATGCCTTGTTAAGTCAAGGGATGCTCAGACATCATGTCCCCACCAATCATCTCTCCTCCCTGTCTTCTCTAATCTCCCTTCACCAGCAGGTCTCTTTAAAAGGCAAACAACTCTGAGAGTGATCACCCAAAAGGAGCTGATCCCTTAGTGATCTCTCAGTCCTCTCCAGACAGTGCACCTGCCATCCCTACCATTCAATTTGCAACATGAATCAGATGTATCTTGACTTATATATTAATTATAAATGTACAGTATATTTTCAAAGATCTAGCTTTATCTCTATCATATATATATACACATATATAATTGCATCTTCTTAAGGAGCTCCTACCCCATGCACTGCTAATGTAGAAAAAGAAATATGTTTAATTCATTAAAATATTCACATGTACTATTAGGATGACCTACTTACTATAAAGGGGCAATAAATTTCTTGTGAGATCACACAAAAGACAAAGGTAGGTCACACACAGTTGCAGAGGGTTTATGAAAATAAAAATACCCATCAAGCCAAAACCGGTTTGGCTCAGTGGATAGAGCGTAGGCCTGCGGACTGAAAGGTCCCAGGTTTGATTCCGGTCAAGGGCATGTATCCTGGTTTCGGGCACATCCCCACTGGGGGGCATGAGGGAGGCGGCTGATTGATGTCTCTATCTCTCTCCCTTCCTCTCTGTAAAAAAATCAATAAAATATATTTTTTTAAAAAGTATTTAAAAATACCCATCAAGTATACGTCTAATTGCTTGTTTCACTGAAAGGGAAAATAAGGCCTAAAGAAAAGATATTTCAGCTTTCTTCATCAAATGTAATTATAGGAAAGAAAACTTTATCCTATTTCACAAAGTCAAATTATTATATAGTTTCATTATGTTAAGATTTGTTTTGTCGCCAAAACCAGTTTGGCTCAGTGGATAGAGCATCAGCCTACAGACTGAAAGGTCCTAGGTTCGATTCCGGTCAAGTGCATGTACCATGGTTGTGGGCACATCCCAGTGGGGGGTGTGCAGGAGGCGGCTGATTGATGTTCCTCTCATCTATGTTTCTAACTCTCTATCCCTCTCCCTTCCTGATTTTTCTGTAAAAAATCAATAAAATATATATTTTTTTAAAAAATAATTGTTTTGTCTTTTGTTCATATTGTGACTTACTGACCTTTTCCTCAGGTTAATTAGACATAATACTTACTACATGAACATAAATTACTACTTCATTTGAATTTCAACTCAAGTCCAGAATTTCTCACATTACTTTAAAAGTGCCTTCTACTCACCTGCAGAAATCCTCTTTCCAATGCTAATAATACTTGGAGAAAATATAAGCCTGAGCAACCCTTTGGGATATGCTGCAAACAGCAGAGTGTACCTTTGTGTGCTATTCCGGAGCCAAGTGACAAATTATAAAGCTCAATTACCTTTCCAGATGAAATAGAGAGAAATTATTCACCATTAATATAATTGATCCAATTAACCTCTAAAACTTTGTGAGTTTTATTCATACATTTGAGATAAAAGAATTCAACAGAAAGGAATCACCAACAGAATAGTATTCATATAGTAGATACTCCAGAATTATTTGCAGTCAAAATAGTTCTGAAACATATTCAGCTGTTACTAAATAAAATGATCTCAGTTACAAACAATGAAATCAAGAGACAGAGTTTGGAGACTTTGAAATTGAAAAACAGAATAAAATTCATGTGGTCAGAGCAAATTTTTACCTCTACATCAGACCATGATTATATTTATTCTTTAAAATATATCTTACTGAGCAACTTTTAGGTACCCAACATTGAATGTTGAGGGCAATACCACTGATGGGCAAGGTAGGGTATTAAGTGAGCTTTGCAATGGTTAAGTGGCAAGCCTCAATTTTCCTATCGATAAAATGGAAATAACTTGTCTTCACAAAGTTGTTATAAAGCTTACATGACATAACACATAATAACATATTAAGAAATATGAATGGGGAAAAAAACAAACAAAAACAAAGTAGTGAAAAATATGTAGTGCCTGCCCTTATGGAACTTATGACCTCATAGAAAAAGTCATCAAATAATAATATAAATTTATACAGTGGTACCTCGAGATACGAGTTTAATTTGTTCCGTAACCTTGAGGCTAGGGAAACTATGAGACGCTCAAGTCTCGGTAAACTGGTGGGTCGTGTGCAGCCGGCCGATCCGCATGATTACTTGTATCTCAAATGTTGCTCGTATTTCAAAGTAAAAATCGCTCACTCGACGGCTTGTATCTCAAAAACAACTCGTATGTTAGGGCATTCATATCTCGAGGTACCACTGTACTTAGAAATTATGACTAGTGTGTGGAGTCATAACAAAGGTGTCAGATGGTTATATACAACACTTGACATAGTGTTGGATCTTAGGGAAGATTTCTCTGGAGAGGTGATATTTGATCTGAAAACTGAAGGATAATAATAAAAGTTCACTAATCAAAGTGGGTGACTAAGGTGGGAGGTTATTGGGGGTGTAAAAAGAATAGTGTTGAGGTTCTGAGGAAAAGCATTGTGAATTCCAGGAAGTGAAGAAAGTTTAGAGATGTCAGCATCTTTTCAGTCTCTATCCTCAATACACCTCTTTGCTTCCAGGTCCAAGAGAGAGTTACCTCCAAGCATAACCCAGATGAGGAGTTCAGGGAATGCTCTGTGAAGACTCGTGGATACCCCTGTGGAGTGGTGGGATTGTACTAATTGTCACGAGCAGGGTGCTAAGAAGGAATGGTAAGAGAGTTTTATAAAGCAGATAAACTAAGAAATGACATCAACTAAGGCCTCTAATTAGTACAACTAAAATATACACCATCACTTATGGAGAAAATCAAAAAGTTAGAGGGATAGAAATGCTGGTGTTGATTAATTATGATTCTCTAAAAGTGGATGAGTTCCCACTCTGTGGCCACATGATGTCCGGCAGATATGAGCAGCTGTCCCCCGAAGCCCTGGAGGCTGCCTGTATTTGTGTCAAGTACACGGTGAAAAGTTGTGGCAGAGATGGTTTTCACATCCGAGTGCGGCCCCACCCCTTCCACGTCATCCGCATCAACAAGATGCTGTCCTGTGCTGGGGCTGACAGGCTCCAAACGGGGAAAGCCCCAAGGCACATGGCCAGAGTCCACATGGCCAGGTCATCATGTCCATCGGCACCAAAGCTGCAGAACAAGGAGCATGTGATTGAGGCCCTACGCAGAGCCAAGTTCAAGTTCCCTGGCCACCAGAAGATCCACATCTCCAAGAAGCGGGGCTTTACTGAGTTTCATGCGGAGGAGTTTGAAGCCATAGTGGCTGAGAAGCATCTCATCCCAGATGGCGGTGGGTTCAAATACATCCCTAATCGTGGTCCCCTCGACCAATGGCAAGCCCTGCACTCGTGAGAGTCTCGGTGCTGCCCCCACCTTACACCCATCAATAAGTCAACTTTCCATCCAAAAAAAAAAAAGGTATTGGAGAACCCCAAACAGATTTTCTGAAGATGGGTTATTTCTATCAATATTTACCATTTCGGAAATAACAACTGAGAAATTTAAAATGTTTCATTAATTCATTTAAAAGAGTAATAAGTCCATTACATGTTAACCTAAATAAGAAATTAATAAATATGGATGTTTATTTCAATACCAAAAAATATATAGTGATAAGTGACAGTTTTATATTTTTGCAATTTTTAAAAATGTCTGGCTATACAAGATCATTAAATTCCTACAAGTATTTCTAAACTCAACATACTGAGCATTTTGTTTTGCTTGAAGTATATAGAGAAAATGTATTCTTAAACAGATATGCAATTATAAAAGGGAAGACCACTTAGTCTTCAGATAATTGTGATACTCTTCTTTGATAATATAACAAAACATTCATATTTTTTAGTTAATTTCTATGTGATAGGTGAAGCCAGTATCTGTAATTTCTTAGATTTTTATGAAAACACTGAGTATGGACTGCATGAAATTGACTCAAGAACCCACAAAGTTTCCTAGACTATATACTCTGAGAACTACTGCTCTAAACATATTCCTTGAAAGAACAAAGGACATTTTAATTAGGCATAAGGAAATGCATTAGTGAGATCATTAAAAATCTTTAACACAGTCCTCAGTAGTCTGGAAATGACAGTGAGATGCTGCTACAAAATCAGATTTCTTAATTTCAAGGAGAATAATAAAATCTTGGGGTTTCAGCTAAGAGAGAACATAAAATCATCACAAATAAATTGGATACAGTTACTATAATAAGCCCCAGCAGGAGGTGGTGGGAAGTGAGGAGAAATGCTTTCAGTTGAAGTAGCTGAAGAATAGTAATGGTGCTGAATAAATTGTGCTAGGTCATACAGCTAGTGATGTGCATATACAGACAAATTTCCAATGCAGGTCTTCACAACTCCTAAACATGTAATGTATGAATTACCAGAGATACAATCATGAACAAAGTAGAAAGAGTCCTTGTCCTTGTGGGGTTTATAGTTCAGATTGTCACACTACAGAGCAAAGCAATTGCCTAGTGTGCTTGTGAGAGGTTGCATGACTTGCCCAAGACCAGGAAGAGAATTCATGACAGGTTCAATATCATCAGAAGTCTTCAAAATGCACTTTGTATGTCTCAGGCGCGCTAGCACTTAGCTCTCTACCTCGCTTGTCCACCTGAATGGCTTGCTCTACATCCATGAGAGTAGTTCTAAATTAAGGTCCATTGTTCATTAGGAAGAATATACTTGTGGGACCCTCTTTCCACGTCCCGCGTGGTTCAGGGTTCGGGTTCTGAAGGAGGCCGCACGCAAACTAAATGAGAGACTAGAAAACATTAATTTGGCGATATTGGGGGGCCAGGCGGGAGCCTTCCTCTAGTGGAAAGGACTGCCATTTGCTCTGGCATTTTTCTCCCTTTTATTAAGGCTTTGGGACACACCCCTAGCCTTTAGGCAGGAAATGACAGAAATTAACATGATACAAACAGATAGTTTCAACTAAACAATGAGTAATCAGCTCTGACCTTTCAGAGCAATTAAGGTTGGCCAGCCTTCTGGCCTCCTGTTTACATCCACCTAGTGAGAACAATATTTGGTCTCTGACATATACTAGTATTTGGATTTCAAGGGGTCAAAGATTTCCACTGAAGATGTGCATAGGACATCTTTTTTTTTTTTTGAGACTTATTTATACTTATTTTTTAATTTATCTTCATTGTTGAAGGTATTACAAATGTCCCTTTTTTTCCCCAATGACTCCTTCCACCCAGCACCGGCCCCTCCCAGGCCTTCACCACACTATTGTCTGTCACAGGATATCTTGTTTGTGTTTTATTTCCAGTGGGTCTACCACTTTTTGCATGATTTCACATGCATTTTCATTACAACCCTCTTATTTGTATCTTAATTCTTGGTACTTTAATATGTAACTATTAAACTTACTTCATCATTTTGGAAACTTTCCCTAAGCTAGTATAAAGTTTTCTCTGTCATTTATTTGGTCTATTATGTGTGTGCATATGTGTGTTTACAAAAAGTTTACAAAACAAAACAAATCTCAAGAATACAGGTTAGCAACTAATGAACCAATAATGCTGGAATGTGGCCTTCTTGCCTTAAATCATTTTAGGAAGGTCCATTCTTCTTTGCTGCCTGACCTACAACAGGCCCCAGGAAACTTACTTTCGGAGCTGAACAGCAATTTTAACCCAGGAAATTTTCTTATTTAAAGTTGCCTTGATTGATTAGTTCCTCTGAAACTTGTTTAGGAATGAGGCAAATAATTTCTTTCAATTTCAGTAATTGTTGGAATCTGAATGCCTTACTCAATCTTAAGGATGTTTAAGGCATCTTATTAGAAAAGAAATCAGTAACAATGTTGGGCCTTGCAGCCAGCCGTCTCACACTGACAAACGTGGTTTGCCGGCATTTTGCTGTAATGATTTTTCTGAAGAGCTAAAGGCTGATTCCTCAGGCTTCAAACTCCTACTGCATTTGTGTGTGTGTGTGCGTCACGGAAATGTTAGAAGCAAAAACTATCTTAGAGATGATCTGGGCTGAACCTTCTCTTTGTCAAGTGAGGGAACAAAGAAGTGTAATGGAGAATTTATCTACTCAAGGTCATGGAGTTACAGGCACCACAACCCTGGCAAGAACCTGGTCCTTCTGATACTTAGTACAGTTACCTTTCATAGTGTGGGTGGGCCTTAAATCAGTTGAAGGTTTGAAGAGAATAAAGGCTGATCTTCCCTGAGGAAGAGAAAATTCTTCCACAACCACAGCATCGACTTTTGCTGGGTCTTCAGCTCGATGGTCTTTGGATTTGAATTGTAACATCAACTCTTCCCTGAGTCTCCAGCCTGAACGCTCCCTGTGAAGGCTTTGGACTTGCTGTCCTTCATAATCTTATGAGTCAATTCCTTAATATAAATCTCATTGTATATATACACACATATTTTATTGGTTTTGTTTCTCTGAGGACCCTGACTAATACAAACACCAATGATAATAGCAAATCATTGTGTAACTGCTATTGTTACCATTCCCACTCTCTATATGTGGTCACAAAAGCTCAGAGAGGTTATATAACTTGCTCAGGTTCACACATCTAAATAATATAGTCCCAATATGAACCCATGTTTGGTTCTAAGTCTTATGCTCTTATCCAGTATTCAATATACTGCCTCTCTGGAGCTTTCCCGGGAATAGGATTTCTCAAATGGCAATTGGAGTCTTATTAGTGGGAAATTAAATCAGTTTAGTAGGTCATGGCCAGCATTGTTTAGAAAACAAAAATGATAGAATAAAGTAGGAGTCATCAAAAATTTTTATAAAGAGCCGATACTGTTTTGGCTCAGTGGATAGAGCATCAGCCTTTGGACTGAAAGGTCCCAGGTTCGATTCCAGTCAAGGGCATGTATCCTGGTTGCAGGCACATCCCCAGTGGGGGTGTGCAGGAGGTGGCTGATCGATGTACCTCTCTCATCAATGTTTCTAATTCTCTATCCCTCTCCCTTCCTCTCTGTTAAAAAAACAATAAAATATATTTTTAAAACATTTATAAAAGGCCATATAGTAAATACTTTAAAATTTACTGGGATACTGTCCCCCTAAAAGCCACCCTACTCTGCTCTCAAACCCCCAAAGTAGCAGGGACAAGCCATAGAGCTGTAGTTCTGTCTTACATATATTTTCACTACAGAAAAGATCTGGATACGTTTTGTTGTAATGACTGAGGTGAGATGCTACAGGCATCTAATGAGTAGAGTCTAGGATGAGAGTAAACATTCTCCAATAGAAAGGATGGTATCCACAACCAAGTGTCATCCTATCCAAACTGTCCACAGCATTGCTATGGAGCAACTCTGATGTGAAGATGGTTGTATTCCAATAAGAATTTATTTATGGACACTGAAATTTGAACTCCAAATTACTTTCATGGGTCACACAATATTATTCTGCTTTCCTTTTTTTAACCATTTAAAAATGTATAAACCATTCTTACAAATGGGTGCTGGGCTGGATTTGACCAATAGCCTGTAGTTTGTCAATCCCTGAAATTTAGTAATGAATAGATGTTGCAGGTAGTAAAACTAAGTATATTTTGTGGAACTTTTCTTTCCAGTTATGTACTTGTATGTCTCTACTGATTATTACTTTGTGATATGCATATATTTATATTTATATTATTTATTTATATTTATATACACACACTATAGGACATGTTTCAAATATATATAATTCTTTTTAAGTATGAATTGGGTTATGAAATCCCTCTGAATTGTGGTTGACTCAGTATGTTCTCCTTAATTGGATTCTCTTAAGGAACTGTAGGTTGAGACTCTACGGGAAGTACCTTTAGATGAACACAAGACTGTACAAAAACCAAAACTCATTTTGGCTGAATTCAGTCAGGACCTAGGCATGAGGAATTTCATGTGATGTTGTCCCATGGTAAGTCCAAGCCTTGAGCAAATGTTCTATGAATGGACACTTTGTCCTGATGGGACTGTCTGCTGTAGTCCACAAAGCAAGCCACTCATAGACTCAGGGGGAACTATGTTGTACCTCCAAGTTATCCTCAGAATTGCACATCTCTCTCATTATCTCCAACCTCTAAATAGAAGTTGCAGCCTGGCTTCAAATATGCTATGGGTGACTTAAAATAAAGTGGGATATTGGCAGGCTTGGGAGAAAATGATAGACTCTTTGAATAATCACTACTGAGAAGTATAAGAGACTTGGAGTAATGGGAATAGGAACCTGTGGGTGAAGTAGAAACAGCCAGAGGAGGATGAGAAGGGAGGAGAGCAACAGTATAAATTGTTTCTCTCCCCTGGATTGCTCTCAACTACATGGAAAAGAGTCATAACACTCTGCATCTTGCATCAACAAATTGAGCTCATCATAATTTATCATTAAAGGAAAGAAAATGCCCATTTTACCTACTAGCTAATGAAACCAGGAGTTATTTGGGTTTTGTTTATACACAATGAAAAATACATCCTTGGATAAAGGTGCTACCACACACAACCTTCATTTTGGGTTATTTCTTTAGGACAATCCCTGAGAGAAAGATCCGATAATCATGCCTCTCTCATTAAAAGATGTTGACATTAGATTCCAACTATCCCAGTCAGTGTTTTTCTATTCTCTTTCCCCTCTTCTTTCCATCCCAGCAGCTGCAGAGTGGGAAAGAAGCGGCAGCAATAATAGAGATTCAGGTCTGCCCCTTTCATCACCACTCTAGAGCCTAAGATGGGGGAGGAAGGATGTTTTAATTTGAAAAATGTTGTGAAGTTTGACATAACCATGGACTTGACTTATTTGAAATTTCATGGATGTAACCCAATTTATTTAACTAATACCTTCAAAGTCTCAATGTGGCTTCCATATATTCTTATCTATAGCAATTCTTTTCAGCTATACTTAATGATGATAGTTCTGCACTTTATTTGCAATTTTGATATTGTCGTGGGAGGAGAAGCACACAGTGTTTACCTGCTCTGCCATCTTGATCTAGTTTGAACTTGACTTTTAATAGTTGGAAATGGAAAGCATTTGTTTCTTACTTCCAAGTGAAAAAAAAAAAACTATTAGATTTGTCAGCAATGTGAGTGATCGGCAGATTTGAGATGACACATCAGCCAGCAATTTGAAAGGGCAATGACAAAAAAAAAAAATGAAAATGCCTCCTACTCATACCCTGTGAACTTCAGCTCCTTCAAGCAATTGGTGGCATATCCTCAGTAAATTGGGCACTGTTCTTGTTAGTTCATAGTTGGGATTAAAAGAAAACCCTAAACATCACAAAATTCTAGTGATGGATCTAGGATTAGAATTCAAGTGGCTGTACCATGTTGCCTCCACTCTCCCTCCCATTGTTGCATCTAAGATCCTGCAAATGAACCTGTATTGAGGAATCTGGCACACTTAGGATAACATTCTGATTCCAAAGTGTTGTCATTTTCAATTAATAGTTTTTATTAGGGAGCAGAAAATATGTTTATGAAGAATACGAAGTGATTCCACCTGTATTCTCTAATTAGTCTTCACAGTAGTCCTATGATACAGTGGATACTATTATTACTTCCATTTATCTCGTATGGGCTTGACTGCTAGGGTAATAAACAGAAGTGAATCTTAGATATGCTATCCTATCAACTTTGTGGATACAGGAATGCTGTTCATTTTCTTCACTGTTGTATACAACACCAAGCTCAGTGCCTGGCACACAGAAGATATTTGATAATTATTTGTTGAGTATATAAACGCATGAGGTCTTCCAACTCTAAATTTTGTTTCTTTTTGTTATATCATTTTGCTTTTTTTTTATTGATTTCAGAGAGAAGGGGAAAGGGAGAGAGAGAAATAAAAACATCAATGATGAGAGAGAATCATTGATCAGTTGCCTCATGCATGCCCACACTAGGGATTGAACCCACAACCCAAGCATGTGTCCTGACCAGGAATTGAACTGTGACATTCTGGTTCATAGGTAGATGCTCAACCCCTGAGCCATGCCGGCTGGACTCATTTTTCTTTTTTGCTATTTCCAATAAATATTCTGGAATAAATGTTACCCCATCTAAGAAACCCACTCTAAAACAAGGTTCCTGAAGTTTAAATGAACCTGCCATAAATACATTTGATGATAAGTCATATTTTGGGCTGTATAATGCATGAGATAATAAAACATTCTCACACTTTCCCTTACCCCCCAAACTTCAATGATGAGCCAGTCATCTGGTTAGGATAAACTGGTCTTTATATAGAGAAAGCATGCTATGATTGTGTGAGTACTCACTGATTGGTTGTCTATTTTCAGAGACTGTGCCTTATATGAAAATCAATAGAAAATAGCTCACAATATTTTGTACATAGAAAGTGCTCAAATGTTTACAAAATTTACTTCTGAATCTAAATAATAGGTAGTCTGTGACTTTTAGAGAAAGCTTCTTAATCGGGTTTGCTAAACTCATTTTAGAGGGGAAAGCAGACCTAAAAGTTCCTTAAAATTCTGAAGACATTTCTATAACAATTTAACCATGACATTATAATGTCATCTAGGAAAGCTGACCTGTTTCTTCAGGGAAACTATCTCCTTTTTGTGTCTTTATGTCAACATCAAAAGATAAGGATAGATCAAGAAAGATAATATAGAATTAGGCAGCATTCCTGGGTCTCTAAGAGGAGCTCAGATCAGGGCTGCCCAGCACTTACAGTGCCCAGGAGTCATAACCATCACGTTGAGTTATGTGTATATACTGCCCTGTGATGCTACAAATCTACTGACCTTACGATTTGGGTGAAGAGTCTAAATACAACCACAACATTTCTCTGGACTGAGTGGGTAATGAATTTAAATTATTAACAGGGTTTAGGAGGCACTATCACATGCACAACCAAGCCCCATGTAGAGAAGTTTAGGAAATCCTCTGAGCATTACCAGAAAAGTTGAATTCTAAGAAAAGATAAGCTTCCCCCCTTTTATAAGAAGCGTTTTCAGCTATAAAATGCACTAGAATGAACACAGTCTCTTCATTACTTAACAGGCTGTGTAGACCATCTCATTTGTCAGAGAGGAACACAGATCGGTCTTCAGTCCCTGAGATGTCTTTAGTTCTTTGTGCTAAGATCACAGCCCAGGATTTCATTCTACTGATGAGGTTAAACATGAGATCTCATTTCTTTTTTCTTTTCTTTTCTTTTTTTTTTCAGATTCCTATTGCTGGGAGCTAGATTTGAGTGTAAAACCTAAAGCACTGCATTTTAAAATTCCAGTAGCAAGGAGTTATCAGGAAGAGAAAATACTAGCAGAATGATTAAAAAATTAGTAACTGAAATTAAATAAAGCTTTTTTGGGAAATAATCAGACTGAGGTGTCCAAGAGAAGCAAAATTAAATGGATTGTGAGTTTGAACTATAATATTGGAATATTGCATAGAAAAGATCACATACAGGACTTCATGAATCTACACTAATTGACTAAATGAATGAGTGATTGGATAGATGAACAAAGAAAGGAATGTCAACCAGCCCCCAAACACTTGCAAATGGCCTAGAATCTTGGAAATCCACACAATTAGTCTGTCCACTTAGAATCCTCCCCTAATTGCCTTTCTAGATAAGAATTTAGGCCCAACAACTCTTCCTCTTAGCGACAGTCCTGTGGATGGCATCTTTGACCTCCTTGTTCCTCAAGCTGTAGATAAGTGGGTTTAACATGGGGATCACTGCTGTGTAAAACACGGACACCACTTTATTGATATCCAGGGAGAAACTTGCACTAGGTCGTACATAGATAAAGAAAAGAGTACCATACAGGATGGAGACGGCTGTCAGGTGAGAAGAGCAGGTGGAAAAGGCTTTGCGCCTCCCATCAGCAGAATGGATCTTCAGGATGGCAGTGAGGATGTAAATGTAGGAGACCACGATAGTCAGACCACTGAAGACTCCCACAGCTCCAGCCACGACGAAAACCACCAACTTAGTGAGCTCAGTATCCGCACATGCAAGGGAAAGCAGGGGGGACACGTCACAGAAAAAATGATTGATGACATTGGGGCCACAGAAAGGGAGACGAAATGTGTTTGTTGTATGAGTCATGGTGTTCATAAACCCGATGACGTAGGGACCAACCACCAGCTGGATACAGAGTCGCTGGGACATGGCAACTGCGTACAATAGTGGGTTGCAGATAGCTACATAGCGGTCGTAGGCCATGGACGCCAAGAGAAAACACTCTGCTGCCACAAAGAACCCAAAGAACCACTGCTGCAAAGCACATCCCAAGAAAGAGATGACTTTTCTCTTCGCAAAGAAGTCAGTGAGCATCTTAGGGCTCACGACTGAGGAGAAGCAGATGTCCACAAAGGACAAGTGGCTGAGGAAAAAGTACATAGGCGTGTGAAGGCGGTTATCAATCCATATCAGAATAATCATACCCAGGTTTCCTGTGAGGTTGATGATGTAGAAACTCAGAAAGAGCAGGAAGAGAAAGACCTGCAATTGGGGGTTGTAATTCAAACCTGCGAAAATGAACTCGGTGATCCTTGTGTAGTTTTCATGGGCCATTGAATGATGGTGGTTTCCACTAGAAGAGCAGAGCAGTCACAGCAGACTTGGCAAACATATCTTCAAAAATAAGACCTAGAAACAAAGTGTTAGGAGTGACATGAGTTAGTTACATGCTGCTGCTGGGAATGCAAAAAGAAATATAGACCAGAACAAAAGATCAGACCTACAGCTATAATATTTAAGACTCCATAGAAGCCATCAATACAAGGAAGAAAAAAATAAAGGCCTATAATAAGAGCAGCTTGCTCAAGGTCCTCTCAGTTGACTGAGTGTAGGTGGTTTCAGAATAGCTATCTATTAACTTCCACTTTAGTGAACATCAACTGAGTTTACCATATGGCCACACAATGGGTATGGAAGTGAGGCAAATTAGAGAAGGAATGAGCAGCCATTCATATTTAGGCCATTTTCTTTGCATTTTGTGATTATAACCTAAGATTAAATGCATTTTATCTAACTGCTCTGGCATCCACTTCCTCTCATCCCAGGAGAATTATTTTTCTTCTTCTGTGAAGCGAGAATAATTATAGTAAACCAACCATGTAAATAGTTGTGAGGATTAAATGAGAAAACACATCCAAAGCATTTAACAGTTTTATTGAGCATCTAAAGAAGTACACAAGAATTATTGGTATTTTTACCTAACATTCTCTTTTTAATTAATCTGCAAGCTAAATGTCATTAACTTATATAAGAGGAAAATTAAAGCTCAATCCACATTTATAATGCTAATGACTGGCAGAGGTAGGCTTTGAAATGACTGTCAAAATGGTCTGTGATCTTCCCTTTCTCACACTAAATTTTTTATGTCTCCACAATTCCTTTCATTTAAAAAGAATCCAAAAATCATTCCAATATAAATACAGGATAATGCATTCTGGTTTCCTATTTCTGATGTTGAATTTATACCCAGTGGCCATTAGTGGGAAGCCCATAAGATCATAGAAAGTGTTGAGTTTAGGTATCACCTTTATGGCAACAGTACAGGGAAGAAATTTGAAACAGACCCTACATTCTGCCACTTCTGAATCTCCCAAGATTCTTATATCACCTGCTATAAGGGTGATCTTGATTAAGTCAGCTAATCTCTATGAACCTTGAATGATTCATTTATTCAATGTAGTTAAAACTATTATTGTTTTTGATCACTGAGAATTCTCACCCACATAAAATAAGAGAATAAATGTACAGGTGCTCAGAAAGCTACTTATACTTTACTTTTTAAAGCATTTATGAGCCCAGGAATATCAGAGTCCGACATTAGACTTATGCTAGATACTTTTCCTTCAGTTTTCCAATTTGAAATTTATTATTTGACTAGTAAGACCTCCTCTGATGCCAAAAATACAGTTTACATTATATCCTTGGCTTTGGGAGAATTAAAGAGAAAGATAAAATGGCCAAACTGTTTATTCATCACATTCACCTCTTGCTTAAACCTCTTCAAGAGTCTATTAGCTCCTCTAGGATCAGTCACACTCCATCTCTCAGTCTTCCACTTGACAGTTACCTGAAGCTCCTCAACTCTTTTCTATCAATCTTGGTTTCTATACCTGCCCAAGCCTTCTACCCCTCTGTGCACATTTTAGTTTCTCAGTTTCTCTTTTTTTATTTGGTGCTTAGAATAGAATATAATTCTCTATTCAGGTCAATCCACAGAGTTGGGGATACAATTGGCTCTTGTGTTCAGAGCACTTGGATAATACCAACACATCCTATGTTAGTTTTCCTTTAGCAAAGAAATCACCCAGTTGTTTTAGACAGGGATGGAGTAAATTCAGGATTATCTTTCCCCTTACCTTGTCACTAAAATATCTGTCTCATTTCATACCTAATTTGACCTAGTTTTAGAACTTAAATTTATCTCTACATAAATGCTCACACCTTAGATCTTGCTCAACATCCAATAAAGATGAGGATTATGCTGACCTAGCCATGAACCTAATATATAATTTATTTTTAAGTTTACTTGAAATAATTTATGCTCTTTTGAATTTGTTCAAAAACAAGTAGAATAAAGGATAGAAGATGATTTAGAAGATCTCAACTTACATTCTAATAGGTTGTCTCCCTCTTCTTTCAAAATGACAAGCAGAACTAAAGTAAAAAATGAGCCAACTTTCTCAGGTTTCATCCCTTCCCTTAACAGGGGAATGGGGCAGAATTGTCAATGGTCGTTTGATTTTATTATTTCTCTTCTTCCAAAAAAAATATGGATGATTTCAGTATGAAATATACTTAGTCTTCATTGGTTAGATAAAAATTCCTTGAAAAGTTGCATCATTTCTTTCTGTGTGATTGTTCTTGGAAATGCTCTGTCCCCAAAGCATGCCATATCTTGGGAATGAGGCCGCTAAGGGAAAGTGCAATTAAAGTTTTGCTTCATATCCTAAGAGTCCAATAAGATCTGTTTCCTATTCATTTAAAGTCTGTTTCTAACTGAATATAGACTTTCTACTACCGCTAGTTATGGACTAAGCAAGGAAACTCTATGGAATCCTTTGCAAATTAAATTACATAGAGGGTAGTACCCCTCTCTTTTCTGCATTACTGTCTTGGAAACAAGTGCTAAGAAAGAAGAAAATGGACTTTCTTCAGATGTACCATATACTACATATTGCCAAAGAAATAATTTTTTCAAGATTTTGATCAAAATATGTAAAGAGTTTAAAATATGTAAGCTAGAACTGGAAAAGAAAAACTTCTGATAATGTATTAATTTGTCCTTAGAGTTTAGCAATTACATCTAAACTGTTAGCCTATGGCTAAAGAAAATACATTTTTTTATTTCCAAGAAATATGCTTCACCTCCAAGTCAAAGCAGAGTCAATATGGAAATTTGAATTTTGGTTCTAGCCTGGGTAAGAAAAACAAAACAAACACAAATATTTCAGCATGAAATACAATTCCTTACTCTAGAGGTTTTGTAGGTTTGTTTTGTTTTTTAATTTCTTAACATGCTGCAATAATATTTTTAGTAAACTATTTGTGGTGGCTTTGGTTAATAAGATTATGTAGATTTCAAATGTACAATTCTATGATTCATCATATGTATATTGTATGGTGTGCCTACCACCCAAAGTCAAATCACCTTCGGTCACCATATATTTGACTCCCTTTACCTTTTACTACTACTCCTCACCCTTTCCCTCTGATAACCACCAGACTATTGTCTACATCTGTGAATTTTTGTTTTTCTTATTTGTTCATTTGTTGCTTTCAGTTTTATAGCTACATATGAGTGAAATCATATGGTTCTTAACTTTTTCTGTCTGACTTATTTTGCTTAGCATGGGATTCTCAAGATCTATCCATGTTGTCACAAATGACAATATTTCATCTTTTCTTATGGCTGAGTAGTATTCCATTGTATATATGAACCACATTTTTTTAATCTAATGATCTATCAAAGGAAACTTCCATGTTTCAGCCCCTAGAGCCCAAAAATAAGCCTACATGTATGTATATGGACAAATAATTTTCAACAAAGGAGACAAAAACAATGAAGAAACCCTTGTCAGTACATGGTGCTGGGAAAATTGGAAAACCACATGCAAAAGAATGAAGCTAGACTACAATTAGTTTCCAAATACAAAAGTCAACTCAAATAGATCAAAGAATTAAATATAATAAATTACGTAGAAGAAAACAAAGGTACTAAATTTATGGACCTTGGTCTTAGGCAGGATTTTATGAATTTGACCTCAAAAATAAGGAAAATAAAGGCAAAAATAAATGAATGGGGCTATATCAAATCAAAAAGCTTCTGCACAGCTAAAGAAACTACCAATAATACAAAAAGGCAACAAACTGAATTGGAGCAGATTATTTGCAAACAGTAGCTCTGACAAATATATAAAAAGAACTCATACAACTTAACACCAAAGAAACAAACAGTCCAATGAAAAATGGGCAGGGCGTCTGGGATTATGTTTCCCACTAGTTAAAGCATCGGCTCAAGGATGGAAGGGTTGCTGGTTTAATTCCTTATCAATGGCATATACCTGGGTTGCAGGTTCTATCCCTGGCTCTAGTCGGGCTGGGTGCAAGAGGCAACCAATCAATGTGTCTCTCTCACATCACATTTCTCTCACTCTCACTCTCTAACTCTCTACCTCCCTCCCTCCCTTTCATCTTCTCTAAAAATCAGTGGAAAAAATATCCTGGGGAAAAATTAACAAAAAAGGAGGGGTGCAGAGGATGTGAATAGACATTTATTCCAAGAAGACACACAAATGGCCAACAGATATATAAGATGCTCAGCTTCACTAGTTATTAAAGAAATGCTCATCAAAACTTTGATGAGATACTACCTGTCAAAATGCCTATTATCATGTAGACTAGAGGCCTAGTGCATGAAATTTGTGCACAGGAAGGGGGTGTCCTTCACCCCCACCTGCTCCCTCTCCAATCTGGGATCCCTTGAGGATGTTCAACTGCCCATTTAGGCCCAATCCAGGTAGGATCATGCCTAAAAGGACAGTCAGACATCCCTTTCACAATTCAGGATTGCTGGTTCCCAACTGCTCACCTGCCTGCCTGATTGCCCCTAACCACATCTGCCTGCCAGCCTGATCACCTCCTAACCACTCCCCTGCCAACCTGATCAATATCTAACTGTTCCCCTGCCAGCCCTATTGTCAGCAACTGTCCTCCCCTGACAACCCGGTCACCTCCAAATGCCCTCCCCTACAAATTCCCTCTATTAAATAGAGTTTTTTCTTTAATATATTGAATAGCACTAACTAACTTGGCTAGGTGGATGGAGCATCAGCCTGCAGACTCAAGGGTCCCAGGTTTGATTCCAGTCAAAGGCATGTACCTTGGTTAGGGGCACACACCCAATGGGGAGTGTGCAGGAGGCAGCTGATCAATGTTTCTCTCTCATAGATGGTTCTAGTTCTCTATCCCTTTTCCTTCCTTTCTGTAAAAAATCAATAAAATATATTTTTAAAAAGAAACATTTAAGAGTTCTCCATATCTGTCTGCCTGGTGTGACTCAGTGGTTAAAACCCCAGGATGCCTCTGCTGGGAGGGGATCGCACCATTGGGGTGCATGCCCCTACCAGGCTGAGACCCCACCTGGCACCCACTGGCAGAGGATCGTGCTGTGGGGGTGCTCACCTTTCCCAGGTTGAGATCCCACACTGCCTCCACTGGGAGGGGATCGGGCTATAGGGAGTGAATTTGTTTTTCATTTTTATAAAGGGTCAGGAGGGCTCTGGGCAGCAGTCAGCCAGGCTGCTTACTCTGCAGGCTCACAGCAGCAACCCTCCCTGAGACTGGGGGGGAGGGGGGGGAGGGGGGAGCTGAGAGGATTGGGAGCCACCATCTTGTGGCTATGGGTGTCGCCATTTTGATGTGGAGTGATGGTTAATTTGTATATTACTCTTTTATTAGATAGGATCATTATGCTAAGTCCTTTATTTATTATTATGATAATAGAAGGACTTAAAAGTATTGGACAGAGTAAAGATCTCTGAACTATGTGTTTCTAGAACAGGTGTGCAATAATAAATTCTGTTACATATCATGGGAAAATCATTCCTCACCCTTTATACATTAGTTTTACAATTTGAAAGGTAAGAATGTTAAATTATATCAAAAACTTTAAATTTTTATATGCCATACACTTTAAAAATTGTGATGAAAGATCCAGTTCTTTCCTGCAGAATGAATATATATAAATATGTGGCCCAAACACACAAAATCTGTGTGTGATTTCACAGCCCTCAAAAATTAATAATTAGACTTTGAAAGCTATTTTTTCAAGCCTACTGTCTTTATAATGCTTTCAATTATTAAAGCAAATGTTCATTGTGATTGAGAGGCTGATGCTGCTATCTAGTGGCAAAGTTTAAAATCATTTTTAAGAACTATTACAGTGTTTTATCACTAGAATTGCTGCCTAGCCTTTATTTAAACACATTATATATTTGTAGAGACCATATTAACAGGTAATAACTAAAGAGTAAAATGAAGAGAAAAATATGTTTTATGAAGAATATGAAGGTATGAATATCACAGGTGCTGAAAACACATATTGTAAAACATACTTTGGTCCTCATGTTCTAAAATAACATTAAATATTTAAAACTAATTTTTATAGAGCCAGAGTATTATTTTAATCCTCACCTGAGGACATGTTTTTATTAATTTTATTTTATTTTATTTTTTTAGAGAAAGAGGAAAGGAGATAGAGAGACAAAGAAACGTCTATGCTAGAGAGAAACATCGATCAGTGGCTTTCCCTGCACACTCTGACTGGGGATCAAGCTATCACTTGGGTATGTGCCCTGGGAATCAAACTTGCAACCTTTTGGTGCATGGAACAATTCTCCAACCAACTGAGCCGCACTGGCCAAGACAAACTACATTTTTAAGAATTGAGGCTATAGGTCATTTTGAAGGAATCTTTATTAACACAAAGTTGAAGAAACAGTATTAGCCTTAAAAATTAATGATTAGCATCTTGAACCCAAGTCATTACCCAACACAGACACCAAAACTGGCAAAAGGCATGGTGAAATAAGTAAAAAGACCCAAAAAAAATAGAGTATTAGAGATTACTTACAAACTTCAAAGTCAGTGAACTAATATGAAATGTCTTTTAAGGAAGTATTTCAAAGAGAAGATAGAGTGTAGATCCCAGAGAGTTTTACAGTTGTAAAGAAATATGGCCCATATTCTCATTTTCTAGATTTGTTGCTATGTTCAAGGGGAAAAAAAAAGCACAGAGTTATGGTTGAAAGAATATTGTGCCTGGGAAAGTTAAACTGTGAGACAAATTTATAAGGTCCTGGACAACCCATTTCAATCTTTGTGGTTGTCCAGTTCATCTTCCATGAAAAAGGATTTAGTGCCCTGCCTATGAAAAAAATAATAATAATAATAAATAATAATAGTAGTAACTAGCTTTTTATTAAATATTTATAATCCATTCTTCATTTACAATGCACTATGTATGTAATTGCAGTGGCAAAATACCAATTAGTTATTACTATAAGCAGAGAGTATCTATCTATACTAATAAAAGGGTAATGTGCTAATTAGACCAAGAGATCTTCAGACATCTTTTCGGACAAAGCCATGGTGGCAGAGCCAAGGAAGATGTGGTTATGGGTGATCAGCTATGAAGGGAGGGCAGCTGAAAGTGATCAGGTTGGCAGGGGAGGCAGTTAGGGGCGGCAGGCCAGCAGGGGGGGGGCAGTTGGGGGCAAGCAGGCTGGCAAGGGTTCAGTTGGGGATGATCAGGCTGGCAAGGCTGGTAGGGAAGCAGTTGAGGGCGAGCAGGCTAGCAGGCAGAATGGTTAGGGACAATCAGGCAGGCAGACAGGTGAGCATTTAGGAGCCAGTGGTCCCAGGTTGTGGGAGGGATATCTGACTGTCGGTTTAGGCCTTATCCCCGCAGGCAGTCGGACATCCTTCAAGGAGTCCCAGATTGAAAAGGGTGCAGGCCAGGCTGAGGGACACCCCTCATGCACAAATTTTGTGCACCAGGCTACAAGTATATATGAAAGCCCACACTGGTCAACCAAACTGGTCACTGTGACACGCACTGACCACCAGGCGAAAGACACTCAACACAGGAGCTGCCCCCTTGTGGCCAGTGTGCTCCCACAGCGGGAGCACCACTCAGCTGACCAGGATGAGTGGGCCAGAATGAACAGAGTGGCTCCTTCCCTGATCCCTGCAGGCCACGCCTAGGGACCCCATGGGTGCATGAACCTCGTAGGGGATATAAAAGGCCTTTGTAAAATGTCTACTCCAAACACAAAGGCAGTATTAGAGAATACAATCATTACACACTTCCTGAATAATTCATTCTTTTTTATTATTATTGATATGTAATTAACATGTAGCATTCTGTTAATCCACAGCATACAACCTAATGATTTTATATATGTATAGACTGTGCAATGATTACCAAAACACATGTAGTTAACATCCATTATCTCACATAGTTACAATTTTTCTTGTGATGAGAAATGTTAAGATCTGATCTCTTAGCAACTTATGAATATGCAATACAGTATTGTTAAATATAGTCATCATGCTGTACATAACTTCCCCAGAGCTTCTATATCATGTTGTGGAAGTCTTTACCTTTTGGCATAATATACTTTTTACGTTTATGTTTAAAAGTCAAAGTCAAGTTTACAGACAATTGATGGATCTCAACAACTTGTAAAAGAAAAGAGAAGTATTGTTAACTCACTGGTTATAACTATAGCAGGTAGGATCTAACAAAGAACATCTTGCCTACTCACAAAACTTGAAAATAGTTTTAAAATTTTGGAGTTCAATAATCCTCAGTTTAAAGTTCTCCTGCTGAATGAGAAAATCAAACTGAAAAAAATATATATAACCTAAAAACATTAGATAACCTGTCAATTACACAGAATAATAGCGTGATTCTCAATACAAAAGCAGGACTCCCAAAACCAAGACCGTGTTTTTCCTTATTGCATGTAGATTAGTTGTCAATCTGTAGTATTCTAGTTTATCTGCTCATCAGGAATTTCTTCCTTTCAAACATCCTTCTGAATGAATCCTTGACTTCCTTGTTTCTCAGGCTGTAGATAAGTGGATTTAACATGGGAATCATAGCTGTATAAAACACAGACACCACTTTATTGATGTCCAAGGAGAAGCCAGAACTTGGACATACATAGATAAAGAAGAGTGTCCCATAAAGGATGGAGACGGCTGTCAGGTGAGAAGAGCAGGTGGAGAAGGCTTTGCACCTCCCATCAGCAGAGCGGATCTTCAGGATGGTAATGATGATGTAAAAGTAGGAGACCACGATGATCACGCCACTGAGTACTCCTAGGGCTCCAGCCAAGATGAAAAGCAAAAATTTATTGATCTGTGTGTCTGCACATGCCAGAGAAAGAACCGGGAGGAGATCACAGAAGAAGTGATTGATGATTTTTGGACCACAATAAGGTAGGCGAAAGGCAAACATTGTATGGGTCATGGCACTGATAAGACCCACGGTATATGGCCCTACTACCAGCTGCACACAGACTTGCTGGGACATAATGAGTGTATACAACAAGGGTTTACAAATAGCCACATATCGATCATATGCCATGGAAGCCAGAAGGAAACACTCAGTCACTACAAACTGACAAAAAAACCATAACTGGACAGCACAACCAAAGAAAGAGATGACTTTTGTCTCCGCAAAGATGTCAGTCAACATCTTGGGACTGATGCTAGAAGAGGAGCACATATCCACAAAGGACAAGTGGCTGAGAAAGAAGTACATAGGGGTGTGGAGTCGGGAATCTATCCAAATGAGGGTGATCATCCCCAAGTTTCCCAGAAAAGTAACAAGATAAACCAAGAGCAATATCACAAAGAGTACAACTTGGTGCTGGAAATGATTTGTTAAGCCCATGAAAAAAAACTCAATCACCAAAGTTTGATTTCCATCTTCCATTTCTCTGACTTAATCTGGAATAAGAAATAGAAAATTTTTTCTTTACAATCATTTGGTAATTGAGGACTTCTCGTTTTTTAATCTGAATTTAACTTTTATTTTTTCTATGTTTCATAGGTTAGATTGACAAATAACACTCATGTTCTACCCTAGTGTTTGTCATGCCTCCCAATTATTGGTGTGATACTAAGTCACTGAATTTCACTGGGCTCCTCGGTTTTCTTCTTGATCAAAGCAGGATTTGGAGGAGAATTATAAAATTTTTGACCTAGAGGTGATCTTGGAGATTATCTAAGGTAAATCCTCTAAATGTATGAGGTTATATTTCTAAAAACCCCTGACTTTTAACCAATGTTATCTTAAAAACATTTAATAGAAAGAAATATTGTGTGAATTTGATAAATTCAGACTAATTCACTCCAGATAAAAGTTTGTTAGGTATATAACTTCCTCATCAATTCGTTTAGATTCTAAAAAAATGATCAGTTGTGTTGTCAAAAACATGACTTGGGGTGTCTAAAAATGGAACACAAAAGAAGTTGTTTTCTGAAAATGATAAAAATTCTCAACAGTCTCTCCCTGTGATGCTTTCCATTATATACATATAAATTGTAGCGATGGAAAACAGGTTATTTGTTGACTGGGATTAGGTATGGTGGGAAAGAGATTAGTGGTGTGACTATAACAGGGTAGCACAAGGGAGATCTCTGTGGAGATGAAATTGTATCCTGAATGTGGTGGTGATAATACAATTCTACACACATAATAAAATTATATAGAGTTATACACATACATCATATTGATACCAATTTCCTATTTTCCATGTTATACAATTGTTGGGAAGATGTAACAATTAGGAGAAACTGGGTAAAGAGTATGAGGGGCCCAGAAATTGGTATTTATTAAAAATAAAAATAAAATTGTGAAAAAGAATAGATGAGGTGTGAGAAGAGAGAAACTGAAAATAGTATAAAAAAGGAAAATTAAGGACGGGAGGCATACATTCAAACCTTGAAATAACCATAACTATTACAATAGCATAATCACAGAAAATATTAGCAGAGTGTTCAGCAGCAGAACTATTGACAAAAGTCTAACAATATTTCCTTCTAAGAAAGCTTGAAAGGACTTTGGATAATAAAAAAAATTAATTAAATAAAAATTTGCTGACCTCCTGTGGTCTCAGGCAATGGCACTTAGAAAGAAACAGCTTCAATGGGATAAAGTGTAAGATTTGTCAGAAACTATATTTTAATAGTGAAATGTTTCAAGAATTCAAAATTTTATAAACAGAAACTCATTTCAGGTCCTTTATATTTTATTCATGATGACTCAGGGAAGATGGAAGCAAAGCATTTTGAGTGTCACAATAAATTTAGGTTATGAAAACAATTATGAGGATGAAACTAGAGCATACCCATCCATGGTCTCAATCAGCACAAACTATTGTGTGAAACCAATTATTTCTGACTGTCAAAATGTATACTGCTTTATTTTTCTTAATCTTACCCAATTCAATGAGCCCATAAATCTTGCAACACATTTCAGAATGTTTAGGCCAAAGGCGAAATTCAACCAAAACATACGTTCAAGTCCTTTAAACCAAATGACACAGACAAAATATTCTATTTATACCAACATTTCCTTCGTGGTAGGCTCAGAAATGATGTTTTCTTGGGCTTCTAAGTTTATTTTTCGTATCTAGCCTTCTGAAGACAATTTAGAATATCACTTAACTCACCTGTCTGAAGAAACATTTCTTGGACTTTGCCTGCTTATGTCAAAGTGAATGACAAAATTAATATTTTATGATATGAAAATGAATTACCCTGTAAATGTAGACTTGTCATTCTTCTCAGTTTCTTCGGGTGTCTAGGAAGATAAAGAATACAATAATACCATCTTGTAACCTGCGCCTTCCAACAGCACTTTAAAAAAGTGTTCATTGACTCCATTCTGAACAACACATAACAGGGTTTTTCTAAAAGACTGTATGTGAATTGGAGCCAAGTCCCTCAAGGAGCTGGAAGCTCAGGAGATCAGTCTTAGAGAGAAGATCTTAAAGTATTTAATGAGGAAATAATTTGGGGACTTTGAGTCAAGTGTAATTGCACAAAACAAAATCATATCCTCCTTTGAGACCACCACACACACTTTGAAATTCCAATGTTGAGCCTTTAGCTGATGCATAATGAGCAATGTGTAGATTTCATCATCTAAAACAGAGCCCTGCAGCCCAGCCAGGCGTGGTTCAGCAGTTGAGCATCAACCCAGGAACCAAGATCACTGTTTCAATTACCAGTCAGGACACATGCCATGGTTGTGGGCTTGATCC
>PVJN01002797.1:60055-111653 GCA_004026805.1 Lasiurus borealis | reverse complement strand
CTTATTTGCAGATGACATGATACTGTACATAGAAAACCCTAAAGACTCTATAAAACAATTATTAGACTTAATAAATGAATTCGGCAAGGTAGCAGGATACAAAATTAATGCCAAGAAATCTATAGCTGGATGAGTTTAGACAAGTTAATTCTGAGTCTGTTTTCTCAATAGTAAAGTAGAGGTAAAAATACTTCCTTGTCTACCTCAAATTTGTGGGGGAAATGAACAATTTTAAAATATATATATATTTTATTGATTTTTTACAGAGAGGAAGGGAGAGGGATACAAAGTCAGAAACATCGAAGCGAGAGAGACATTGATCAGCCGCCTCCTGCATGCCCCCTACTGGAGTTGTGCCCACAAGCAAGGTACATGCCCCCAACCGGAATTGAACCTGGGACCTTTCAGTCCGCAGGCCGATGCTCTATCCACTGAGCCAAACCGGTCTCGGCAAAATGAATAATTTTTAAAACTGCACAGATCATAATATGCCACAAAGGAAATAGTCAAAGACTATTGCAAAGTTGGGCATTCATAGCAAGTGCCTACCACCAGGCCAGCCAGTGGAATAACAGTATCTAAGAGTTTGTGGCTGTCTGAAATCTAGTTGGGAGGAAATATATTGTACAAATATGCTCTGTCAGATCTCCACTTTATGTATTATTAACAGCAAGTAACACTTCACCCTACGAAGCTGGCTCTATTTTTAGTCCTGTCTTACATACGAGGTGATGGCATGCGGTGATCTTTAATAACCTTTGCTGGTCACATAGCTCTGGGAAAATGGCAGGTCCAAAAAAATGAAACCCGTGAAGCCGAACTCCGGTGCCCAAACTTCACCTTGACACATCAGACCTCCTGTTACTGTCACTAACTAGTTAGTACAGACAGTAATTGAGCGAACTTAGTTATGGAAGAGATCAATGTGGCAATTTCCTTGAAGACCCTATGTGGGTATCTCTCCCTCAGAACTCTACTCTATGATCAAGCCATAGTAATATTCTGTCTATTAAAACCAAGCCTTCTTAACGTGTCCCCCCTCAGAAAGTTCTCAAAATCTATCGGTCTATTGAAAATGTAGCACTCCTGATGAATGTCTTTATGGAACACAGGACTGGAAGGTCCTGTAGATGCCAACATCTCTGCCCACACTGGAGCCGGCTCTGCCAGCGGACACCATATTTACTAGTGTATGTTACTAGACTCTTTCATCATGTCCCACATACAGTGGTACCTCGAGATACGAGTTTAATTCGTTCCGTAACCTTGAGGCGTGGGAAACTCTGAGACGCTCGAGTCGAGGTAAACTGGTGGGTCGTGTGCAGCTGGCTGATCTGAGATTACTCCTATCTCAAATGTTGCTCATATTTCAAAGCAAAAATCGCTCGCTCAACGGCTCGTATCTCAAAAATCTCGTATGTTGGGCACTCGTATCTCGAGGTACCACTGTACTTCGTTTTCAAAATAGGATGTTGGAAGGTGTTAATCTTTTGATCTTTGGGCCACATTTGCAAAACATGGATTCGCATCATTCCTGTGCAAAGCTGAAATAACGCTTTTCAGGACCTTGTGTGATGGTTGTTGCTTGCCATCAGACCGGAGATAAGCTTGGTTGTTGCTTGAGAAGAAAGGTGGGGAGACCAAGACCGCTCGGGACAGCTGCGCCTGAATGAAGTCTGCGAGGGCAGCATCTGGGCCCAGGGTTTTGCAAGGCTTGAGTTCTCATTCTGTCGGGACACGAATAAATTAGGGGAATTGGCTCAGCTAACACAGCTTTCCAAAGTCTGAGGTCCAGACCACAATGCTAGTTTCCTAACTTACAAAGGGAGGGGAGTCGCTTCCCGGGCAGAAACGGTTGTGTCTGCCTTTGCAGCTCATCTCTGTTTTGTGTCAAGGCACCTACAAAATTGAATTTTGGAAGCCAGCTAAGTGTTTGGAGCATTAAATCAAAGCCAAGGGAAGCGGAGTGGAGGCAGAGTTAGCCAGGCTTTGGTTCAGACGGTTTAGCAACTTGCCCCAAGCAGGACATGGCTGAAGATCCTTACTGTCCGGCACCCACATTTAGTGTCTTTCTCCCGGAGAGGACTGGACCCGCACAGCGCATCCGCCTCTTCGACTTTCACTTTTGCTGTTTTATTCTAATCATCTCCACCTATTTGCAGACTCCTTGTCTAGGCGTTATCACTGAATCAAGGAAGTCTCAACGTGCTAAGTTCCGATCACATTTTAAGATGCCTCCCAGACACCCCCAGGTCCCCTGAAGTGCAGTTTTAGGAGCTCCTTCACTCTGGTAATATACGGGTGTATGTCTGTTAATATAGAAAGCAAATCTCTAGGTTTGTTCTACCAAAAGCATTCGAAGTATTTGACACAGTTGATTACTCCCTCCTTTGAAAAAGCACTTCATTTTTGAGAACCTTTTTGATTCATGTATTACTGCCTTGGCTGGGCTGGCTGTGAGCATTGCAGGCGACGGGAAGGAAAATGTGGCTGTCGTTCGCAGGGTGAGGAAACCAGACAGGGTTTACAGTGTGCTTGGTGGGGAGGCTGCATAGCACAGGAGGGAAAGGGAAATTTATCAGCGCAGAATTCCTGGACGCCTTGTCAAAGAGCGTCTCGGCTATCGTCATCCCCACGTGAACCTGTAACCTGAGAATATGTCTGTTGAATTTGGATGACTGGAGCTCAGAGCTTCCAAAAAGTGATCTGTTTTCCAACAATACAGGGGAATTGTTGTTGCAAAACACCCGCCTGTTGCCCGACCGGCGTGGCTCAGTGGTTGAGCATCAACCTGTGAACCAGGAGGTCACGGTTCCATTCCCAGTCAGGACACATGCCCGGGTTGTGGGCTTGATGCCCCAGTGTGGAGTGTGCAGGAGGCAGCCCATCAATGATTCTCTCTCATCATTGATGTTTCTATCTCTCTCCCTCTCCCTTCCTCTCTGAAATCAATAAAAGTATATATTTTAAAAAAACACACACACAAAACACTTTATCTTAGTGTACTCCTCAACTCTTTAGCAAGATCCTCATTTTTATCACAGGACCGTTTGAAAGCGTCAAAAGTATACTGTGGATACTGACTGGCATCTTAGTTTACTTCTCTGAAAGTGACAATGTTCTGTTTTTTTTTTCTGCTGTAGGAAGAAAATAATGAGAAACAGCTTTTTCATTCCAAGTATGGTATACAGCTGTTTTGAAAAAAATGCAGTCTTATATTGGTACTAGAGGCCCGGTGCATGAAATTCGTGCATGGAGGGTTGGGAGGGGGGGATCCCTCAGCTCTGCCTGCACCCTCTCCAATCCAGGACCCCTTGTGGGATGTCCAACTGCTGTTTAGGCCCAACCCCTCTACCTGCCTGCCTGATCACTCCTAATTGCCTCTGCCTGATTGCCCCTAACCCCTCTGCCTGCTGGCCTTATCACCTCTAACTGCTTCCCTGCCATCCTGATCTCCCCTAACTGCTTTTACCTTGGCTTCCGCTACCTTGATTTTGTCTGGAAAGAGGACTGGAGGACCAGAGATGTCCGGTCAACCTTGTCTAATTAGCATATTATCTTTTTTATAGTATAGGTTATGTTTTAAAGATTTACTGGTATTCCCTATACTGCCACAATATTTTCTGCAGGTTTCAGAAGTAGAGTTTCTTCATGATGAGAACATTAATTAGTTCCTACTTTTATTAAATATTAAGAAAAGATAATCCTTCACTCAGTGCTATCTTCACCCCTTTTGTGGGGGTGGGGGTGCTAAGCTACCTGCAAGCAATTTATCATGTGCATTATTAACCAACATGACAAGGGTGATCATCATTAGTTTAACATATTATAGCTGCGTTTATTAGAGAAGTTACAAGTTCTTAGAGATAAAGCTTCTGAGGAATTTACATAACCTGAGGTTAACCTCTCTGCTTAGTGTCTTTAGGATATGATCATAATTATAGAAACTATCAATGATGTTTTTGGTGGTGAGGGAAATGGTTACTATAGTTTACCTATTAAAAAAACAGCAAGAAACTTGTTTGCATTTGTGGAGAAGGTATATCTGTTAATATTTCAAATAATTTCGTCATGGTGATGGCGTAATAATGAGGAAACAAATACAGTGGTACCTCGAGATACGAGTGCCCTAACATACAAGATTTTTGAGATACGAGCCTTCGAGCGAGCGATTTTTGCTTTGAAATACGAGCAACATTTGAGATAGGAGTATAATCGCGCGGATCGGTCAACTGCACACGACCCACCAGTTTACCGCGACTCAAGCGTCTCATAGTTTCCCACGCCTCAAGGTTATGGAACGAATTAAACTCGTATCTCGAGGTACCACTGTATACACAAAGTCTAGGCCTGGAGATAAAATAGGAGTAAAACATCACTTACCATCACCAAGCCAATTTGGTCCTAAGTCTAATCATGCCCATTTGAAGAGGCTAGTTAATGTTCATACCCAAAGAAGATTATAAGCCCACGAGAAGTGGTTTATCTTATACAGGTCAATAACTTCACATTACTCCAGGTAAATGCAAATTTCTAGTCAACTAATGGGTCCTGGGTATCTTCTAAATGTGGGATCCAGAGAAGCCTGCATTTCTGTGTTATTTTTCTGTTTTATAATGAAGTCTATGTACCTATCATTTAAACTTCTCATTTTTCATGTATTTGGCCACTATTCATATCCTGCCTCACATGCATGTCTATGAGAGAGTGGTGGGAAAAAGTGCCCAGCTGATTTTTGTGTCACAGAATGACCATAAATGGCTGGAGATCTTCCAGTTTGATCTGACTCAAGTTAAATAGCAATGGTTAATATTAACTAAGAGAGATTAATTACATGCCAGAAGTCTCTTGAAATAGCCTGTCCTAAAAAGAGAGAGAGAAAGAGAGAGAGAAGTAATTTGATGATATGTAGATCATTATTCCTTGGGAATGCTCATTTCTCCTTTTCTCAGGACACAGAATGAGACACAGACTGTGATAAAATCTCAGTATCTTTGCTTAGGCCTTGGGCTTTATCTGTGAGTGTCTCAGACACATTCTTGCCCTTTGGGGCTGTGCTTATGCTATTTTTCCTTTGCCTAAAACTCTTTAGTCAGTGCCTTCCTTTCTCTCCACCATTTTACCAACCTGATTTCTGTGTGAGAGTCTCGGAATCACTTTCTCCAGGAAGCACTAATGCATTAGAGTTCTCTAGAGAACAGAACCAATAGGATATATAATATTTAATTACAAATTTAACTAGAGGCCTGATGCATGAAGAATGGGCTTTGTTTCCCTGTCTGCCGGCACCACTTTAGCTCTGGCTGGAGCAGCCTTTCTGCCTTCCCATGCTGCCCAGAGGCCTGGAGTGGCTGAGGCAGGACAGAATGCCTGGGCCGGCACCACCTTTGTTGAGTTAATTTGCATACTCACTTCTGATTGGCTGGTGGGTGTCACGAAGGTACAGTCAATTTGCATCTTTTATTAGTGTAGATATAATTAATAATATAGCTTATTGCTATATTTGCTAATTAATACATTAATATATAATTAATTAAAAGATCTATTATAAACATATAAATGATAAGGAATTGGCTCACCCCAGTATGGAGCCTGGAATTCCAGCATCTGCAGTGTGGCTGGCTCTCTCCAGACCCATAAGAGCAGGTGGTGCAGGTGGTGCAGGTCTAATCCGGAGGCCAGCAGGCAAAGCGCAGGAGAGTCGGTGTGACAGATTAAGGCTGGATTCAGCCTGCTGGAGAATTCCCTCTTGCTTAAGGAGGCTGGTCTTTGTTTTTCTCTACACAGGCCTTTAACAGATCTGGTGAAGTCCACCTACATTCTGAAGGGCAATCTGCTTGACCCAAAGCCACTCATTTGAATGTTACTCTCATCCAAAAACATCTTCCAAGGCGACATGTAAACTCACCATTGCACCATCCTCTTCTCACTCTAACCCCATTTCGGGTCCTGTCATCCGGTCGTCCATTAACCTATCAAAGTGTAATAAGCTAATGATATGCTAAGACCGCTCAACCGCTCACTATGATGTGCACTGACCACCAGGGAGCAGAAGCTCTGACAGTAGGTTTGCTTGTCGCTGGAATCTGGCCAATCGGGACTGAGGGAGATGGGCCGGACACACCCTGGAGCCCTCCTTCTGTCCCTTCCCTACTGGTCAATTTCATCCTTCCCTCCATGGCCCTAATCGTGCACCAGTGGGATCCCTCAGCCTGGCCTGCGTGGCCTCTCACAATCCAGGCTGAGGGACAATCCCCCACCACACTGAGTGCACAGATTTCATGTACCGGGCTTCTAGTTTTAAAATATTAATAGTGATTTCACCTGTCTGATTGATCTCAGAATCATAGAACCTTAGGGTAAAAGGAGCATTTTATAACAAAAAAAAAAAAAAAAAACTGGGGTCCAACATAAATGTCTAGATTTAGCAGCTAATCAGTAACTGCTTAATCAAGGCTTCATGCTTCCTGGTGTTTGGTGACCTTTGACTTGACAAACATCAAGCACTGTTATATCTCCAGGTAATGTGTTAAATGCTATATTTTTGTTAAAATCATTTTAGAACGTCTAAACACTTTATAACATAAGTCACTGCCCATTTCAGTTGTAAAGAAGGAAATATTGACATGTCAGGTAATAAGCCTTTCTAGAATTGAAAATTTAATAGCCATTTTGTTATTGCCTTAGTTATTGATAAAACTCTTCCAGCAGCCAAGGTAAGGATGTTGCTTTACTGTCTGCAACTAGAACTTGTTCCTTTAATAAGTCTGGTTTAGATCATATATTTAACCATGACTTAACCAACTAGAGAGATGTCTAGTTAAATTACATTTATTCCTTCCCTGTCTCTTCTTTCTGAGTAATGAAATGAGGCCATTTTGATACGACTGGAAAGGAAACACCTTGCTATGAGGGTGTGCCTTGCCTTGACTTTTTGTTATTTCTAAGACAAAATAGAGATTGACATGTCAAACTGTGAAGAAATAAAGGAAATCTTTGTGTGTGTGTGTGTGTGTATTATTATTATTATTATTATTAAATGCCATGAATGATAATAAAATAGCCTTCATTTGAAGCAGTATGCTCAGTTGCCTCGCCCGCTTAAGAATAAGTACATGTCACTTCAGCATGTTGGAAAATTGGAGTTGAATCTCAGGAAATGTCAGTTCCATTCTCTTGGGTGGCATGCAGTGTTCCCAGGACACAAAAGGCATGATGACATAGGTTTAAAAAAATCCTTGCTATTTAGTTTTAACTTTTACCATTTAGGCACCATAAGCAGTGTGAATCACAGCTTAAAATGTTTGCTGTTGACTAAAATATGGGCAGTGTATTATTGAGAGCAAATACTCAATTTTGACATCTCAGATCTGAAAAGTCAAATCTCCATGTTTCTGTTAAACATGTATTGATTTGTCAATTGATAACAGATAGCCAAAGTACCCAGCTGTGTTAGCTGTAGAACAGTGATTCTCAACCTTTCTAATGCATACATGATCTAATAGATCATACAGTTCCTCATGTTGTGGTGACCCCCAACCATAAAATTATTTTCATTGCCACTTCATAACTGTAATTTTGCTACTGTTATGAATCATAGTGTAAATCTCTGTGTTTTCCGATGGTCTTAGGCTCAACAGCAGCAGTTCTCAACCTGTGGGTTGCGACCCAGAAGTTGAGAACTGCTAGCAGGGTCGCCTAAGACCATCAGAAAACACAGATACTTACATGACAATTCATAACAGTAGCAAAATTACAGTTATGAAGTAGCAACGAAAATAACTTTATGGTTGGGGGTCACCACAACATGAGGAGCTGTATTAAAGGGTCACGGCATTAGGAAGGTGACCCATCTACGCTTTCACACTGCCTTCACTGAGAACAGCTAGTCTTTCAAAATGTTAAGTTCCTTAGATTTCCTGACTCACCTTTCAATATATCATCATCAGAAACGAGAGAGAGAATTCATTCTGTCAGACCTTCAGAAATTGTAAGTTTGGCCCTAGCTGGTTTGGCTCAGTGGATAGAGCGTTGGCCTGCGGACTGAAGGGTACATCAAGGGCTCATGCCCAGGTTGCAGGCTCAGTCCCCAAGTGGGGGCATGCAGGAGGCAGCCGATCAATGATTCTCTCTCATCATTGATGTTTCTCCCTCTCCCTCTTCCTTCCTCTCTGAAATCAGTAAAACTACATATGTTTTTAAAATTGTGTGTTCTTAGTCTCTTTGAAAGAAATCGGCAATCCAGGAATGTACGTTTTCATTTTGACCTACCTGTTATGGTTACTGGCACAGGGTACCTTTCTGATAATGAAACCGAGAATCTTTCCAGTCCTGGCATTTCCTGTTGGGAGGGTAGGGTTTTCTGAGCAATATGCAGCATTGGCTCCTTACGTAACATGTTGGGTTTTACTGCCAGCGCTCTGTTTGATAAGGGCGGGAGAGGCTGGGGCCGAACAGTCAAGACCAAGTTCAGCATGGCGTCATCTTACCACCTGTCACACGAATAACCCCGGATTCCTGAGCAAATAGGCTGTACATGTAAATGTTTTATCAACTCAGATAAGCCAGCTACGAATAACGAGTTTTCCCTCACTCCCACCTCCATGTGATTTGGGGAAACTTTTACCTTTCTGCCTCAGGAAGATGTTTAGAGGAGAAAACGTGGCCTGACACCATTTTCGTATTCCATTTTTCGAAGTGGACAGTCTTTTGCGTGTGTGTCTTCCCCTGCCAGCACTCCATAGAGCTGCTGACTCTCCATCAAGCTTCTGGCCCGGCCTTTTGCCAGAGGAGGTCCAGCATCAGTTAGGCCGGATGTACTGAACGGAGGTGCATGAGCCATTCAAGTGGAGTGGGGCTAACGGATCAGCAACTGCAGAATGGAACAGTTAGCTGCAGAAGACGAGCGGTGCATCATTTTGTCTAACAGCACTCCCATTAGACCAGTGGTTCTCAACCTTCCTAGTGCCGCGACCCTTTAAGACAGCTCCTCATGTGGTGGTGACCTCCAACCATAAAATTATTGCCGTTGCTGCTTCATAACTGTCATTTTGCTACTGTTATAAACCGTAATGTAAATATCTGGTATGCAGGATGTATTTTCATTGTTACAAATCGAACATAATTAAAGCATAGTGATTAATCACAAAAAAACAATATGTAATTATATGTTGTGACATATTTATTTCTAATTACAAATAAATGAAATTTTGTCTTGAATCGTGATGTAGCAGGGGTAACAGTCTTCATAGGACAACAGTAAACTACATTGCTACATTTTGCTACACCGAGGAGCAGTCTGTTGGTTCCTAAGACCATGGGAAATAGGTGTTTTCCAATAGTCTTAGGTGACCCCTGTGAAAGGGTCGTTCGACCCCCGAAAGGGTCGTTCGACCCCCAAAGGGGTCGCGACCCACAGGTTGAGAACCGCTGCATTAGAGTCAGGAATAAGGGTGAATTGAATTCATCATCATGGTCTTTATCCTGGAGGGATTGCCCATGGGACTGGAGTAAAAATAAACAGCAGCTGAAATTACCAAATGAAGGAGATTAACCCACTGCTCGCAGACCCCTGGGACCCACAGAAAGGCTGAGGGGTGGGTAATTCAGTAGCATCATGGAGACAAAAGGCACAAAACTAGAGCTTCGTGTGTTCAAACAACCAGTTAGAAGCAGAGCTGGAAGAAATCCCATTGCGTAGGTTTGAAAAGATGGAAAGAAAGGAATTGACCACATGAAACACAGAATCCACACTGGGAGAGAAGTGTAAAACACTGCAGAGAGGACAAAACAAAAAGACTGAAAGTAGTGTAATGGCCTTGCCGCGTATGGACAGGAAAACTCAACATCATGACATCACTTCTCAAGTTCATCGAAATGACCCCATGTGTGGTTTTGTTTGGACTTAGACAAGCTGCTTCTAAATATATGGACCAAAAAATATAATGACCATGGAACGTCTGAAAAGAAGGTGCTAACTATATTGAATGTATTAAATGAAAGGGTGCTAACAACTAGAAATAAAAACGTACTCTGCGAAATTGAAAATAATGAGATACACATGAACGGATCAAGAATTCAGAGGGACAGACTAGGAAACCCAGCAGCAGGCCCAGATATACCCAGCCATTAAGTAAAAGTCTTCGTTCAAAACAAACGAAAGAAGTTAGTCAATGGCGATGCGACAACTGAGCAGCCACCTTAAAAAAAAAAAAGAATTGGATCTCTGCTTCACAGATTATTACCAAAATGAGTTCCAGATGAATCAAAGAAGTCGCATTAAAAGTGAAACCATAAATTACCGAAGATAAAAGAGAAAGTCTATTTATTTAACTTTAAAATAAAATCTCATCATAAAAAAAGTCAAATGACAAAGGACAGATGGAGGAAACTTTTTATAATGCATCTCACAGGCAAAGGCTACTTTCCTTAACATGCCAAAATGCTTAGCCCTGGCTGATGTTGCTCAGTGGTTAGAGCACCCACCTGCACACCAAAGAGTTGCAGGTTTGATTCTCCATCAAGGGCACGTACCTGGGTTGCAGGTTCAATACCCACCCCAAGTTGGGCTGCTTGTAGGAGTCTATGTGTGTCTCTCACATTCTCTCTCTCTCCCCCCTTCCCTGCCTTCCACTCTCTCTGAAAAGCAATGGAAAAAAATATCCTCAGATGAGGTTTTTTTTTAAAAAAAAAATAATGCTTACAAATCCATCAGAAAAAAATCAGCAATCCAGAAAAGAATGGGCAAACCTATGAATCACCACTTCAGGAAAAAGGAAGTATATAGCAGGAGGCATGCAAATGACAAAAAGCTAACAGCAGCGGTGAGCAATTTGAGAAAAGCAACATCTTAAAAGCACTTTTGATTTAACCTAGCAATTTCATTCCCAGAAATTTATATTATAGTTATATTTACTCATGTGTGAAATGACGTATGGATGAGAATATTCTCTGGGGCCCTGGCTGGGTAGCTCAGTTGGTTAGAGTGTCTTATTGATATGCCAGTGTTGCAAGTTCAATCCCCAATCAGCACATACAAGAATTAACCAACGAATGCATAAATAAGTAGAACAACAAATGATGTTTCTTTCTCTAAAAAAAATTAATCCGTAAATAAAACTAGACTATTCTCTGTGCTAGACAAAGATTGGAAACGGCTGATGTGTCTATCAGTATAAGTGGCTGCTCATATAAATTATAGTACGTCCATACAGTGGCATAAGAGGCAGCCACTAAAAAAGAATGGGGCAGCTACACGGAAAAAGCTTCAAGATGTATTGTTAGGTTCAAAAATAGAGAGATGACAGGATGTATAGTAAGCTACTTTATTTTTTAATATATTGGTATTGATTTTAGAGGTCGGGAGAAAGGAGAGAGAGAAACATCAAGGATGAGATAGAATCATTGATCAGTTGCCTCCTGCACACCCTGGACTGAGATCAAGCCCACAACCCAGGCATGTGTCCCAAACTGTGACCTCCTGATTCATAGGTCGACCCTCAACCACTGAGCTATGCTGGCCAGACAATAAAAACATTTTTTAAAAAATAGTCTTATTTTCTAAAAAACCAGAAAAGGAAAGTAAGAGATGGAACATTACTTCATTATAGAGCATTTTGTTTTTCTTAGAGTTTCTTAGCGCCTTTTGTTTTTTTCTGGTTGATGATAATGTGCCTCTTCCAGTTTTTCTGTCTTCTCCCTCAGACTTCACCCGGAATGAGGTTTTCTTACTTCCTCCTCCGTCCCCGGCAGGAGCTCTCTGTCACTCTGTTCCCTTCCGGACCGCTTGCTGCCCGCATGTCATCCCCAACTCCCCTTCTCCCAGACTGGCTCCAGCCCCTCTGCATCCCATGTCTTTTATTTTGCGTGAGCACATCCTCAAGAAACTCCCTAAGCATGATGCAGGGGATCATCATTTTTTATCCCAAGGTGTACCAGTCAGATCCTGGCTAGGCCATCAGTATGTACCTTCCACATTGTGCAGGCATTTCTGTTTTGGCGCCTTTTGGGAAAACATCTTATCACAGAGCTGCTACACAGACTGGAAATTACAACGTGCTTCCATTACTAAGCTCGGTCACCTTCTCTAGTGGGAAACTAGCGACTAAAGAGAGAGTCCCGGGTTTCTGGGAAATGAGTCTTTATTAGGACAGATTTTGGGGAGTTTGGCACCTCATTTCAGATTGAGGAGTCGCTTTCTTCTTTGGGTCAAGATCAGCGGAACAAGTTAGAGAGAGGTATTTCTTACATAGGCTCTTCCAGGAACAGATTAAACCCAGGGACCAACTATCTTTCATGACCTGAGTGTGAAGCAGTGTCTACATGGCCACGTGAAGGGACTTTTGAAGGAGAACAGGAGTGTGAAACAGGTTTTATCATCAACATTTAAGATATTCCTCTGGCCGAAACCGGTTTGGCTCGGTGGATAGAGTGTCAACCTGCGGACTGAAAGGTCCCGGGTTCAATTCCAGTCAAGGGCATGTATCCCTGGTTGCGGGTACATCCCCGGTAGGGGAAGTGCAAGAGGCGGCTGATCGATGTTTCTCTCTCATCGATGTCTCTAACTCTCTATCCCCTTCTCCCTTCCTCTCTGAAAAAATAATCAAGAAAATATATATATATTTTAAAAAGATATGCATCTGTTAGCCTCTGTGACCATTCATGACTAGTCGAGGTGCTGATTAGAAAGGTTTAGTCTGTGCTCACTGGTCAAAGACAGCCTGAGGGACCATCAGCCCACAGGCAGTCACACGGTGAATCTGGACAACAGACTGGCATTTCATTGGTCTTATTTCTCCCCAAGCATCCACAGCTCATTCCTTCCTCTGTGCTTCGTGGATTAATTATCTCATTTACTCTATCCATAGGGTCTTCTCTAGTTTTTAAAGGACCACTCTTCCTACAAGACACAGCTATGATGCTCTCTCTGATTTCCTTCTCTTAAACCTCACTGTTTGTAGTGAGCGTGATCTTTTACTGTCTCTGTTTTCCTCGGGCACTCAGTAATCCTGTGACGATTGAATTATTTTGTGGATGGTCTCAGGCAGGTTTCTGAAGCTTCCTAGGTGGGTGTTGTACTAAAGATGGTAGGTTGTGAGAAACTTCACCTCTTGTACATTTTTTTTAAAGAAAATGACCTTGGCCCTCAGAAAGAGGCAGTTAGTTAGAAATTCCAACTGCCTGTCCTTCAGAGTTTCTGAGCGGGCCTCTGTATGGGGCAGAAGCTGATTGGCTGTTAACAAAGTTAAGTGGACTACTAAACCAGTAAACTGAAAATTCAGCTTTGTAGGTCTTCTTTCTTGACTTTTGTGGGAGAAAGCTTGGGAAAACACACAAAATAAAAGGGAAACCAGTTGGTCATCCCATTAGGAGGGAATTACAGTAAGAAATAAGGACCCTCTATAGTATGAGTTTACAGTGTGTAACTGTCCCATGAGAGTGGAGTAACTGCAAATGGTGGGGGAGGTAGGTTCTTTCTGTGGGGACAATTCCCAATGTTTGCCTGGTGCCAGAGAAGAAAAAATGCCCAGATATGTGACTTATATCTGACAATTATGTATAACTCATAATAATGATATGGGGATGATAACGAGATAATTTAATTGTTAAGAGGCCAGTAGGGGAGTGGGATGAGGATAAAGAAGTTGCTTTGTTGTATAAACATATGGATTCTGAGCTAGTATTTATCAAGTGCTTATTCAATGTAAGGTAACTATCAGATGTTTTTAATATATTGAATTCATTAATTTTTCTTTTTAAATATGTTTTCATTGTTGATAGCATTACAGATATTTCCCATTTCCCCCTTCCTCCCACTCCCTACCCACCTCACCCGAGTCTTCAATATCCTAATTCTAACAATAACCTTGTGAAGTGTTGTCCCTGTTTTACTGAATAGAAATGAGTTTGTACAAGTAACTTTCCAAAGATTCAACATTTCAATGGGCAGAACTGATTATAAGCCAGAGGCTGTGCCTTTTCTTTATTGAAAGAACATAGTGCCACAGTGAGAGAAGTTGTAATATTGAAGAATGAAACTGATGTGTGTATGGAACAGAATTATGGTGGATGGATTTAGCTGTTTTGGTGAGAGTTCAAATCTAATCATGTATTTTATAAATCCACTTCCTAAATTTTTCACTTTGTGGCATCTTTGTATGCTGACTAGATCTATTGCATCTGGAGAAGTTGGTTCTAAACCACCTTTGTCACTAGCTAGTAACAAATTTTGAACATGTTACTTCACGCCTCATGTGTCAACTCTAACGTACATTCCATGTCTAAATTTACTTGGTATCTGTGTGTGTGTGTCTATAATTAATAAAAGCATAATATGCTAATTAGACTGGACGTCCTTCCTGATGATCTTCTGGATGAAGCTGAGGCTTCAAGGAAGGTCCGGGTCCCGGGTGCCAGAGGGAAGCTGGTGCTGGCAGCCAGGGAAAGGAAGGCCACTCTTGCACGAATTTCATGCACCGGGCCTCTGGTATGGCTGGATTGCTAGAATGGGGGGACATGAAGCTGGAAGCAAAACCATAAAGAGCCCCAAGATTGCACCTTAATAGTCTCTCCCTTGAATTTGTTTTCTCAGGTTTCCCTTTCCTTAATGGAAACATTAAAAAAAAACTTCCCAAAGTAAGTTTTTAGTTCTTTGGTCAAAGATAGATACAACCAAAACTTTGCAAATAAAATTAGGTATTTCTTTAAATATTTATGTGAGAGATTGAAGTGGAACAACTTTGAGGATAACTTAAAAACAGATCATCCAGCGCAGCAGGTGTAGCTCAGTGGTTGAGCATCGACCCATTAACCAAGTCACTGGTTCGATTCCCATTCAGGGCACGTGTCCTGGTTGTGGGCTTGATCCCCAGTGGGGAGTCATGAAGGAGGCAGGCAATTGATGTTTCTCTAACATCGATGTTTCTATCTCTCAAAAAAAAAAAAAATCAATAAAAACATGTTTTTAAAAAAATAAAAGATTTTTTTAAAATTAAAAATAAAAGATTATTCCCATTATGGCGCTGGAGAATAATACATTTTAGTTAGTTTTCCAGGGTGAGGAATATTGAGGGGTTCTAATGGTGTTGTATCACTGAACTTGAATGTTTAGCAAAATAATACAAGATTGTCCTGGTAAGGGCACTATTTCACACCTCTCCATTTAATGCTAAGTTTATTCCTACACCCAAAATATAATTAAGTATAGCACCAGGCTGACATAATTTTGATATACCATTTATTTCCTCTTACCTTGTGAAAATAAGTTGTTTTCTTTTAGGTATAAAAAATGCACTTCAAAATAAATTCTCGTCTGAAACTGGTTTGGCTCAGTGGATAGAGTGTCGGCCTGTGGACTGAAAGGTCCCTGGTTCGATTCTGGTTAAAGGCATGTACCTTGGTTTCAGGCACATCCCCAGTGGTGGGTGTGCAGGAGGCAGCTGATCCATGTTTCTCTCTCATGGATGTTTCTGACTTTTTATCCTTCTCCCTTCCTCTCTGTAAAAAACCAATAAAGAATTTTAAAAAATTCTCTCCTTTGAGGATAAATGGTGATGGAAGGATTTTTGACTTGGGGTGGTAAACACATAGTACAATAGACAGATAATATATGATAGAATTTTACACCTGGAACCTGTATAATTTTATTAACCAACCAGAGACCCAATGTACAAAATTCATGCAAGAGGAGGTCTTCCTTCCCACCTTCCCTCTGGCACCTGGGACCTGGGTTTCCCTTGCAGCCCTGGCTTCGTCCAGAAGGTCATTGGACGGACATCTGGCCTAATTAGCATATTATGCTTTTATTATTATGGATGTCACCCCAATAAACTCAATGAAAAATTCTTCCCTAACTATGTGATAAGGATCATGAATTTCAAAATCCAACAACGTTTGAGCTTTTATTGTCAATTAAATGCACCGAATCAAGCACATCGATTCTGAGGGAGGAGAAAACATCAGTTAAATTTAATTCGCTCGGCCGTTGTCAGGAGCCGCACAAAATCTGGGTTTTATTCTCCCCACAGCTGTTAAGTCAGTGTGTTATCATTTCTTGGATGCTGGCAAAAGACAGAAGACCCGCTCTGTCACAGACAAGGTCTTTATCACTCACAGCAAAAGCAATAGCCAGGCATCAGCTCGCTCCAGTCCCCCACACCCCTGAGGCCCGTGGAGCGGGTATACATTATGAGTGGTGCATTAATTTACCAGGGCCACTAAGCAGAATGCCACAGACGAGCAGGCTTCAACGACAGAAATCTATGGTCTCACAGTTCTGGAAGCTCCGAATTTGAGATCAAGGTGTGGGGAGGTGGGTTCCTTCTGAGGGACATGAGGGAAGGATCTGTCCAGGCCTCTTTCCTTGGCTTATAGATGGCTACCTTCTCCCTGAGTCTTCACATCATCTTCCCAGCATCCACATGTCCCCTTCTTATAAGGACGCCGGTCATATTGGAGGAGACCCCACCCTAATGTCCTCATTTTAACTCAACCACCTCGATCACGGCCTTTTCTCCAGATACAACCACATCGTCAGGCACTGGGGTTAGGACTTCGATAGGAATTTTTAAAGGGGGGCAACTCAGCCCATAGCAGATGTTCACTTACACACGTGGTGGGCACATGACAGGAGAGGAACACTGACCTTGGAAGATTCACCATGGAAACGAGCCTGCTCTTGTCCAGGGAAGAGAGCCTCATCCCTTGAGGTTTCTCACTACAAACACGACTCCGAAAAGGCCCGAGGAAAGGGGCCGGGGCCTTGCATTTCTGGCACCTGTGGATTGTCTCCCCCAAAACACTGCAGTCAGAATCTCAGATTAAGGTGCCGCTCAGCTGTCTGCAGTGACTTTAAGTCAGGTTCTTGTTTTTGTTTTTGTTTTTAATATATGTTATTGATTTTTTCACAGGAAGGGAGAGAGCCAGAGAGCCAGAAACATCGATGAGAGAGAGACATCAAAAAGCTGCCTCCTGCACGCCCCCTTCCGGGGATGTGCCTACAACCAGACACATGCCCCCGACCGGAATCGAACCTGAGACCCTTCAGTCCCCAGGTCGACGCTCTATCCACTGAGCCAAACCGGTTCTGTTTTTATACAGTTAGAGAATTGATCCCACCTCTCCAGAAGCTGTCTACATGGAAGAAAAAAAACGAGCCGTACCTCTTTTGTATTTATAAATAATTGTATTTATAAATATCTTTAATACTAATTAGGAGGTAAATGTAGAGCTTCGTCAACTATTACGTTATCTGCTTTTGTCACGTAAGAAATATTTTTAACTGAAAGGAAGACATGTTTCTTCACTATGTGGTTGTTTAGAGCAAAGGAACTCAAGAATATGTTCATGGTTATCAAATGGAAATAATTCTTATTTCTTCCAACAGATGGAACTGCTACTTTTGTATGTTATAATTTTGCTTTTGAACCTGTTTGATTTTTCATCAGGAATTATATACAATAGTAAAGGTAAGTTTAAGACTCTCTTTCTCTCTCTTCTTCTCAGGAGTTCTTTATGTTCTTTTAGTACTTCTTCATTACCATATCTCCCACTGTCCTGAGGTATTATCTACTGTACTCTGGTTCAGAGGTTTCTAATACTACTACTAGTATTTCATTACTTTGAAGTCAGAGACTCCTTAACATTTAAGAAGTATTTTATATTTGCAAAACTTTATGTGAATAGATCTTTTGGATGGATCTTTTTTCTTTTTCTTCCATGAATAGTTGCTTGTCGTATGAGCTATAAACCGAATTATATGGCTGGTAGATTAAGATGGAGAAGTTTTCTGATATACAATGACCTTTGAGCAACATGAAAGTTAGGAAGCTGCCCCCTGCAATCCAAAATCTGTGAATAACTTTTGACTCCCCCAAAATTAACACCAGCGGTCCCTCGGTATCTGCAGGGGATCAGTTCTAGAACCCCCATGGACACCAACATTCACAGGTACTCAGGTTCCTTCTATGAAATGATGCAGCTCGGAGAAAGAAGAATGCATACAGTTGGCCCACACCCCAATGGTAGATCAAAAGTACTGTTTGAACTGGATCATAAAATGTGTAAAAGAGGAGGCAGAGAACGGAAACAGAGAGAATGCCACGAGCACTTCAGGATTACCCGTGTAGTTTGTATGCAAGCGAGTTAGAAAGAGGGGCTTGGTCATTTAGCATGATCTAACGCAGTGGTTCTCAACCTGTGGGTCGCGACCCCTTTGGGGGTCAAATGACCCTTTCACAGGGATCGCCTAAGACTATTGGAAAACACCTATTTCCCATGATCTTAGGAACCAACACACCGCTCCTCAGTGTAGCAAAAGGTAGCAATGTAGTTTACTGTTGTCATATTAAGACTGTTACACATGCTATACCACGATTCAAGACAAAATTTTTATTTATTTGTAATTAGAAATAAATATTTCACAATATATAATTACATATTATTTTTTGTGATTAATCACTATGCTTTAATTATGTTCAATTTGTAACAATGAAAATACATCCTGCCTATCAGATATTTACATTACAGTTCATAACAGTAGCACAATGACAGTTATGAAGTAGCAACGGAAATAATTTTATGGTTGGGGGTCACCAGCCCATGAGGAGCTGTCTTAAAGGGTCGTGGCATCAGGAAGGTTGAGAACCACTGGTCTAACAGGATAAAGAGAGGATGGCCCTTAGATACAGAAACATCTTGGTTCTGTTCTGACTACTGTTGTGAGTTGGGTGACCTTTGAGCAATGTTAATCTTCCCGAGTCTTGGTTCAATCTTCTTTCAAGAGGAGACAGTAAGTCATGTGGCACAAGATGACATGTAAACCCAGAGTCTGGTTCAAAGTATGTTTCTAAGAGGAGTTAATTTCCTTCTGTTTAGCTTCTCTTCCTTTAAGGAGTTTATTCATCAGATGATGGAGTGTCAGTAAAGATTTTTTAAAGCAGATTAGTGGTTTGGACTTTAGAATCAAATTAGAACTTTAAAAAATAGATCTGACAGCATTGTTAGGTGTGGGCAAAATCAATGTATGGAATGACCTTGAAAACTTCAACAGTATAACCTCAAAATGCACGTTAAGCCATATTTGTGATACTTGTATTAGGTCTTTTAGAGTCCCCTCCCTTTCATTAAACTATTAGAGTGTTAAATGCAATCCCATGGAAACCACAAAGAAAACAGTGAAAGAACATGTACAAAGGAAATTAGAAAGAAACTTAAATGTTTAACTATTAAAAAGCCAACTCTCTATAAGAGTCAGTAATATAGGAAATAAGGGAAATATGTTAAAAGGCATAGAAAATTAACAGCAAAATGACAGAAGTCTCCCTTAATCAGTAATTATTTCAGATGTAAGCAGATTAAACTCTTCAATCAAAAGATGGAGATTGGCAGGATGAATAAAAACACACATGATCTATCTTTGCTGGTGTTGTTCAGTGGTTAGAGTGCCAGCCTGCCCACCCTAGGGTCACAGGTTCGGTTCCCAAAACATTAATATTTCTCTCTCTTTCTCTCTTTCCCTTGCCTCTCCTTCCCTTTCACTTTCTATAAAAATCAATGGGGGCAGGGGGGGTGGGACTATAACCTCAGGTGAGGGTTAACAAAAGCAAACAAACAAAAAAACACATGTGATCCAACTTTGTTGTGTAAAAGAAATTTATTTTCCATCCAGATAAGGAAAGGGCTCTTCCATCAACCCACCTCTCTTTTGGAGAAAGGAGTCACCTTCATATTAATAGCTCTCTATTAAAACAATTTTTTTTTCCAAATCTCCAAATCCTTTCCTTTTTATATGCGCACAAGGTTGAGAAGCTTAAGTCAAAACCTATTTTTTGACCATCTCTGACAAATTTGCAGTGGCTTCATATGTGATATATTTTATTTTAGTGTTCAGGCAAACCTTTTTACTATCCTGAGTTTGTATCTCTAAAAGGAAAAGTGATAGAAGATTTAGAATTTTATCTAGAGGTATATGAATGTATAGCACACAATTGTAATTGTTATTCTTTTAAAACTATTTTGTCAGTTTAAAAGTATGATTTTAATGGAAATTATTCTATCAGTAACCCAAGATATATGTGTGTGTGTGTGTGTATTGTTTAGGTGATATCCTGGACCACTTTGATTGTTCTACCCAAGGGTTACCCACAAAGAGTGAAATAATCAAGTTGTATCTCACCTCAGATGACTTGGTAAGGTCCACTAATAGCACGTTGCAACCTTTCATGTTCCTTTAACTCCATGTGTAAAATCAGTAGCACCAGATGTTTAATAACTTCCCACTGTGTTCAGACTTAGGGAGGTAAGATGCTATCCTATCTAATAAAATAGTAATATGCAAATTGACCATCACTCCAATACACAAGATGGCTGCCCCCATGTGGACACAAGATGACCAGTAGGGGAAGGCAGTTAGGAGAGACCAGGCCTGCAAGGGAGGGCAGTTAGGGATGACCAGGCTTGCAGGAGAGGGAAGTTAGGGGTGACCAGGCCTGCAGGGGAGGGTAGTTAGGGGGAATCAGGCTGGCAGGGGAGCAGATAGGCATCAATCAGACTATCAGGAGAGTGATTAGGGGCAATCAGGAAGGCAGACTGTTGGGAGCCAGCAGTCCTGGATTGTGAGAGGGATGTCTGACTGCCCGTTTTGGCCTGATCCTACTGAGAGAATCGGGCCTAAACAGGCAGTAGGATCGGGCCTAAATGGGCAGTTGGACATCCCTCGAGGGGTCTCAGATTGGAGCGGGTGCAGGCTGGACTGAGGGACACCCCCCCCATGCACGAATTTCATGCACTGGGCCTCTCATATAAATAATAACGACAACCGGAAGGGTGAGCCGAGATGTTTTTCTTCGGGGTCGCATCTCACCACGCAGAAGGATGAGCTCCTCAGACGAGGAGATTTAAGCAAAAGTGTGAAAATTTATTACAGGCAGACTCAGACACCCTGCGAGAGGAGAGAGACTCCATAACGGGCTGAGCATTTAAGCCTTGTAGTCCAGGGGTATGTATTTGCTACAAGCCTGCTCTGTAACTATCCGTGCCATCCCCGGATGCTCCCTCAGTTGTTTTGCCCAGCAGTGACCTGAATGTTCCCTGTCCCGCTGTCCCTGTGCTGAACTTTGTCTGCTTCTATACTTTCGTCTGCCTTGTGGCTGCAGGCCCTCCCTTGTTTTCCCAGGCCTCCTGCTTTGAGTCCAGAAACATTTTCTTATTTCTGCCTGGTTGGTTTCTGTGCTCAGGCTCCTCAAACTGCCCTGTCTGCCCCTGCCTCTGTGCCACCTGCCTTCGTTTTTCACTGCACCCCTGCTGTGCCTACCTGCGTTTCAAGTTTACCCTCAATAATACTCTCTATTCCATTCCACTTGGCTTATGCAAAATATTTCACTTACCCATTTAATGCCCCGGGTGGTTTTGCTTTTTAAAAAAATATGCCTCTTTTTTTCACTTTTTTAAAAGATCAGCTATAATGATCTTCCTTTTTTTTATGGATGTGATTTGTACTTTTGAAGTTTTATAGATGTAGCCTGCTAGACAAAGACAAGTATCTCACTGACCTTGAGAAATAATCCTTCCCTTTTATATGATAAGTAAATGCTTGCCACATTGCAATTGTTTTGGATAAGAGGTGATTTAATCCCTTTGATTTAAATAATGGCAGACTTAAAACACATACACACACATCAAAATAAAATAAAATAAAATAAAATAAAATAAAATAAAATAAAATAAAATAAAATAAAATAAAATATACTATTACGGTAGCCATGCAACAATGCTACCAAAATGTAAGTTAATAAATAATACACATATTGTTTAAAAATCTATGATAAATATAATAAAAAACAAAAACACCAACAAGGACAAATATATTTAGCCCAAAGTCTGCTTTGACTTAGTTCCCAGTTTCTTCATTTTTTTAAAAAAATATATTTTATTGATTTTTTACAGAGAGGAAGGGAGAGGAATAGAAAGTCAGAAACATCGATAAGAGAGAGACATCGATCTGCCGCCTCCCGCACGCCCTACACTGGAGATGTGCCCGCAAGCAAGTACATGCTCTTGACCGGAATCGAACCTGGGACCTTTCAGTCTGCAGGCCGACGCTCTATCCACTGAGCCAAACTGGTCTCGGCCCCAGTTTCTTCTTGATATGCCAAACATATATTAGGATTTTTAATTTTTATTTATAATTATTATGAAGCTCATGCCCTGTGAGTCAAAAAATGCTATTTGTGATTATCCACTAGTAGAGTCCTGGTGCATGAAATTTGTGCAGGGGTAGGGTCCCTTGGCCAGCGATCAGGGCTGGCAGCCGGAGCCTTCATTTTCCGGTTGCTGGCTGCAGGCTGGGACCTTTCTTCATTCCACGCTGTCTCCTGGTGGTCAGTGCATGTCATAGTAAGCAACTGAACTTCCATCTCCTGGTCAAACACCCTAGGGGACACTTTGCATAATAGCCTTTTATATACACTGAGTGGCCAGATTATTATGATCTCTGAACGCATAATAATCTGGCCACTCAGTGTATATTCTATATAATAAGAAGCTAACATGCAAATTGTCCCCTCGACCAGGAGCTCGACCAGTAGGCAGGCCAACTAACCGCTCATGTCCCCTCCTCCTGGCCAGGCTGGCTGGACCCCACCCATGCACGAATACATGCACCAGGCCTCTAATGTGTGCATGCACGTACACACACACACACACACACACACACACACTGAGTGGCCAGATTATTATGTGTTCAGAGATCATAATAATCTGGCCACTCAGTATATATAGACTAGAGGCCCAGTGCACGAATTCATGCATGGGTTGAGTCCCTTGGGGCAGCCTATAGGGATTAGGCTAAAAATGGCAGTCCAACACCACCTGCCACTCCTGTCTGCCATTTTTATTGGGTTAATTTGCATACTCACTCCTGATTGGCTGTGGGCATAGCGGAGGTATGGTCAATTTACATGTTTGTCTATTATTAGGTAAGATGGAAAAAGAAGGGTTTTAGAGGACAAGAGAACTGCCAACCCTGGGTCAAATCTTGTTTCTTCCACGTGTGGCCTGTAGGCCATGGGGCAAGTTACTTAAACTGTCTGATCATCAGTTTTGTCCTCTTTAAAGGGGCATTATAACCTATTGCTTCGGCAGTTAAGAGGTAGTAGGTATAGAAGAGGTGTCAGTAGAAATAATAACTAACATCTATAAACTACTTATGTGTGTCAGGCACTTTTCAAAGTTGTTTTGTGTTCATTGAGACATTTAATCTTCTATAAGACAAGAACTGTAGAGTAGTGTGGAAGCTACTTGGCTGTACTGTCTGGAGCCTGTGAAATAAACTGACAAAAGACAGATGAACGGGAGAGAGAAAAAGATTTTCTTTACACATGCCATGTATTTAATCATGGGCAAACTCAATGCTAAGCAGTTCAAAGGGGTGGTTAGAATTGGGGCTCCTATGCCATCTTAACAAAGGGCAAAAAGTTGTGGAGAGTGACAAGACAGAGGAAAAGGAGTTGGGGGTTTATCTTCCGACCAATCCCCGTTAAATTGCAAGTTCCAAGAGGGCAAGGATTTTTGTTTTCTGGTACACTTCTCTGTCCCCGGCACTAGACCACTGCCCAGTTTGGAGAAAGGGCTCGGTAAATATTTTTAGAATGAATATGTCTCCCCACTGAGCTAGATAACTTATCCAAACTACTGGGGAGAAACAATGGATTCAAACTCTCAGTATCAATCAGCATTTGTGATCGCCACATTTTTATATACCTTCTTAAAACTGGGAGATACCCAATAAAATGCAGTAAAAATGAGTTTTGCTATATACACGTGCTTCTTTTTTACTTAGAGACAAAATCGTAATTTTACTAAAATAGGGATTTCTACATGTGACAGCATATGGCTTTGATTCTATGTTTATTAAGTATAATAATTTTCTGACCACTTCTACGACAGAGATGATTATAAGGATTAATAAAATTCACTGTGACACTAGCATAATAGGTTACTGAGTTCTGCAAGTGAATTTTGCAAAATAGACTCTTTTCCTAGGGATTAGAATGACTAGAGATAGTTGTCTTTAGCAGCATCTACTTTTCACAGATTCCTTCTCTCTTTTAAATTAATTTAATGTGATTTCTTCATTGAATTGTCATCACTTCTTTGTGTTTCCTCTCTCCTGAAGATAATCCAGTGTGTTTTCCAGTCTGTCAGTAACTTCCCTTCAAAGAACTTTCTGAGCGTGTTCACATCAGGAGGAGTTGCTCCCAGCTTGAGAATCATAAATAGTACATATAGCGGCATCTTCCACTTTCATTTAAAGCTGGTAATCACATTTTACTTTATTCTGTGATGTGTTATTAACAAGAAGCATATGCTTCTTAATAGGATGTGGTTTGTTTGTTTTTTAATAGCTAGCCCAGTAATACTACATCTATATTTTTAAAAACTCAACAATAATGTTATACTTTTTGCTTTAAACAGTCATATTTTTTTAAAAGAAATTAAGAGCCAAAACCAGTTTGGATCAGTGGATAGAGAGTCGGCCTGCAGACTGAAGGGTCCCAGGTTCGATTCCGGTCAAGGGCATGTACCTTGGTTGCAGGCACATCCCTAGTGAGGGGTGTCAGGAGGCAGCTGATTGATGTTTCTCTCCAGTTCTTTCATTTGTGACCTGTTTCTTTGTCTCCACATTTTCACTACTTCCCTCAGTTGATAGAATGGCTTTGTGTGCTATGTGTCTTATAGGGCCCAGTTGCTCAGCCTCCCCAGTTACCTGAGGTGGACACTCTTGGCACACACCTTTGTGGGCTGTGTGCATATTCTTATTGTAGTTAAGTCTTATTGGTGATGTCATTTGGAGGAATTGACCTTGAGGCCAGTTGGCTGTGAGAATAAGCTGTGTCTACGCTGGGAGAACTTCTGTGCTAGAGACACCCTTATCGGGTAAGACTTGCTTCAGTGGGGCTTTGGTGCTCACTGAGTCTGCCCCCTGAGTGTGTCCCTTATGGATCTGAGGACTTGTAATTTGGATGGTCCTACTCTGACCTCTTGGTACAGTGGCTCTTGGATCTCCAAGGAGGTGCTGATTTAGCCTCTGCCTGAGGCCAGCCAGCAAGACCTAAGAAGAAATCTGCAGATTCCTCTTCTTTGTTTGGGGTTTGGAGGTGTCCAGATGAGGCCCAGCTGTGAAGCAATGCAAGCTGCTGTAGAGCCTTGGGCCTTCTTTTGGATGTTCTGGGTCTCTCTGACTCAGCTACAGTTTGTTGGGTGAGTTTAGATTTCAAAGGGCCAGGCCATTCATATGCAAAAGCCTCTGTGCACAGCTTGAGTGAGGTGGAGTCTCAGGGAGGAGCAAACAGCAATGGCTTCCTGTCATCCCTGCCCTAAGAGGCCCCCACGTCTCAGTGTCCCTTAGTAATTGCTGCAGGTACCTCTGAGAGAAAGCCGCCCTTGAGTTCCTCCCACTGCCAGACAGTCAGTTTCTCCCCGTCTGAGTCTGGGTTCCCAGAGTCTCGCCCAGAACTGGAGTTCAGAGCAGTTGGGAGCTTGTGTCGCCCTCCTACTTGAAAAAGGCAGCCACATATTCAGATGCCAGTCCTCTCCGTGCGTGCCTCCATACCTCTGCTTTTACCTCTGCAACTCTTGTGAGTCTCAGTGTGCTTTTCTCTTTCCTTCTAGTGATAGAATTTCCACTCAGCCAGCCTTCCTGTGGTTCTGGATGATGTCCATTTTGTCTTTTAGTTGTAGTTTTGAAGTGGTTATACGAGGCAGCAAGTTCACGTGTTTACATATGCCACCATCTTGCTTTCTCTCAATAACTTCTGATTCTTTTTGAAAATATTTTATTAATCTAAGAAACAGAGAAAAACATCAATCAGCTGCCTCCTGCATGTTCCCTACTGGGGATCAAGGCCACAACCCTGGTCGTTTCTCTGGGATTAGAACCAGAGCCATTCTGGTGCATGGGATGATAATCAACCAACGAGCCACCCCAGCCAGGGCCTGTGCATCTGTTCTTAAGCCAGTACCGTGTTGCCTCGATACTATTGCTCTGTAGTAAGTTTTGAAATCAGAAGAATGAGTCCTACAACTTCGTTCTTTTTTTTTTCCAAGATTGTTTTTGCAAGTTTCCGTATGAATTTCACTAGTTTTCATCTGAATTTTAGCATGAGCTTGCCAATTTTTGCAAGGAAGTCAGTGGAAATTCTGATAGTGTGTTGAATCTGTAGATTAATTTGGGGTGTGTTGCCATTTTAACAATATTAAGTCTTCTAAATCATGGGATCTTTTTATTTATTTAGGGTATTGTTTTATTTTTTAATCAACTACCTTTCAAAATTTTTTTCTTTTTTTTTCTTTTTCTTATTGTGTTACATGTATACATATCTCCCCATTCCTCCCTCCCTCCCAGATATACCCCAACCCCCCAGTGTCTATGTTCATTGGTTATGCTTATCTGCATGGATACAAGTCCTTTGATTGATCTCTTATCTACCCCACCTCTCCTTAATCTTCCTGCTGTAATTTCACAGTCTGTTTGATGCTTTACTGCCTCTGTATCTATCCTTTTGTTCATCAGTTTACAGTGTTCTTTATTATCCACAAATGAGTGAGATAATGTGGTGCTTCTCCTTCATTGACTGGCTTATTTCACTGAGCATAAGGCTCTCCAGTTCCATCCAGGTTGCTGCAAATGGTAAGAGTTCCTTCTTTTTAATGGCAGCATAGAATTCCATTGTGTAGATGTACCACAGTTTTCTGATTCACTCATCTGCTGACGGGCACCTAGGCTGTTTCCAAATTGTAGCTATTGTGAATTGTGCCGCTATGAACATAGGGGTGCATAAATCCTTTCTAATTGGTGTTTGTAATTTCTTAGGATAAATTCCTAAGAGTGGGATTGCTGGGTCAAATGGGAGATCCATTTTTAGTTTTTTGAGGAAACTCCATACTGTTCTCCACAGTGGCGGCACCAGTCTGCATTCCCACCCACAGTGCACAAGGGTTCCTTTTTCTCCGCACCCTCGCCAACACTTGTCATTTGTTGATTATTGCCATTCTGACAGGTGTAAAATGGTATCGCATTGTCGTTTTGATTTGCATCTCTCAGATAGTGACTTTGAACATGTTTTATGTGTCTCTTGGCCTTCTGTCATCTTTCGAAAAGGTTCTATTTAGGTCCATTGCCCATTTTTTTATTGGATCGTTTATCTTCCTTTTATTAAATTGTATAAGTTGGCTGTAGATGTTGGAGATTAAACCTTTATCAGTGATAACATTTGCAAATATGTTCTCCCATACAGTGGTCTTTCTTGTTGTTTTGTTGATGGTTTCTTTTGCTATGCAAAAGCTTTTTATTTTGATGTAGTCCCATTTGTTTATTTTTTCTTATTTAGGGTTTTTTTTTCATTTCTTGCAACAATGTTTTATATTTTTCAGAATCTAAGAGGTGTATTTCTCTTGTTAAATATATTCCTAATAATTTATTTTTTTATACTATTGTAAAAGGAATAGCTTTCTTAATCTCATTATGAGGTTGTTCTTTGCAAATGTATAGAAATAAAATTAAATCTTATATATTGATCTTGTATACTGCAACCTTGCTAAACTCATTTATGAATTCTAATAGTTTTTTAGTGGTCAATTTAATGTAGTATACATTTCTAAGAATAAAATTACTGGTTAAAAGGTATATGCATTGGATGTTTTTGTTTTACTTTTGTTTTTAAAATAGGATGTAATATACCAAAATAAGTGTTGTTATTAACATTGTATTAACATGTTATTAACATGTTTTCTGATGTCTTTTTTAATTAAGTTCAGTGATCAAGTTTACTGGATGATTTATATTCCCAGAGAAAACATTACAAAAAATACAGGTAAGAGTGATCTGAATTAATTATTATAGTCATGGGTCTGGATTGTCAAGTTTAGCAAATAAAAATAGTTATTATATTACAAAATTGTTTACTATCCTATGTAAATGTCTCATGTCATATTTAGGTTATACTAAAAATTATTTGTGCTTAACCTGAAATTCAAATTAAATTGAGGTTTCTGTATTTTTTCTAACAATTGTTTTATAGATTATTCTGATATATATAACATTTATATTATCCTTTTCTAGAACTTGAAAATTAAAGTATTGAGGAATTTGTACACCAACTAATTTTACTGAGACTGAATCATTAATCTTAAAATGTTATAGGCTATAATATATAATATGTTATTTTACTATGGAATCTGCTTTTAAGTGTTATGTGGCAGCCTAGCTTTTGTGCCTATTTGCCATTTGGTGAATTATCTACTTAAATCTTCCTTGTTATATATTCTATATACAAGTCCCTTGTCAGATACATGATTTGCAAATATTTTCTACCAGTCTTTGACTTGTATTTTTTCATCTCTTAAGAATTATTCTTGAATATCATGGATTTTAATTTTGATTGAGTCTAATTTAGCAGTTTTTAATTTATGGATTATATTTTTGGCTTTATAGCTAAGAAATCTTTGCCTAACTCAAGTTTATGGGTCTAAGTTTGGTATTTAAGTTGGTGACTCAACTTGAGTTAATTTTTGTACCTTACATGAACTGAGGTTAATTTAGGGCGGGGGTGGAATATGGATATGTAATTATTTCGACACCATTGTTGTTCAAGCTATTTTCTCCATTAAACTGTTCATAAACTCTCTATCTTTTACCAATACCACACTATCTGGATTACTTTAGCTTCCTAAAATGCCCAACCAGTAGAAAGAAAGAAACATTCAAGGACTGGAATAAATGTGGTGCTGTTTTTTCAGAGTGGGACAATCACCTTGGTCACTTATGTAATGCATAGGTCTTCTTTACCCCAAGTCACGTGGGATTTAACAGCCACATACTAGTAGTCCTCTCTCCTACAACCCTTCCTATAATTCTGCGGTTGTTCTGAGTTCTTGAACAGCATGTGAGAGCACATAAACTTCCTGAATACATTTGTCTGGTGTTTTGGTGCTGAACTCTTCAGCTTCCAGGTCTGGATCTACCAGATAACACAGTTTACACAGCCTCTTGGCGGTTCTATATGTATTTTTCACTAACTTCCCAACATTCCCTGTGAGATGAACACACCTCTTTCACTAACTTCCCAACATTCCCTGTGAGATTAGCACTTCCTCTGTGCTTAGGAGGAGCAGGATTGGTACCGCCACCAAACAGACATGTGTGCTGGTTAACAAGCAGGTGGAAAGAGATGCCGTTGGTATAAAACCAATCCAGAAAATATTGGATACTACTTCCCATGAAAATACCAAACCAATACTTTTCCTTATAGTCAGTCATTCCATGTACCATTTAGAGGACCCACAACATTATTTCCGTTTCTGACTTTGAGACTTATAAAAAGTTATCCAACACGTGTGGGTCCTCAGGGCTCTTATTTTGATGTTTTGTTTAGTTTTTCTTTATTGATTAAGGTGTTACATGTGTCTTTATCCCTCCATGGGCCTCCCAAGCCCCCACTCATGCCCTCACCCTCCTGGTGTCTGTGTCCACTGGTTAGTCTTATATGTATACAAGTCCTTTGGTTGATCTCTCTGCCTTATCCCTCCCCTCCCCTACTTTTCCTCTGAGGTTTCACGGTCTGATTGATGCTTCTCTGTCTCTGGATTTTTTGTTGTTGTTGTTGTTGTTCATCAGTTTTTGTTCATTATATACCACTAATGAGTGAGATCATGTGATATTTATCTTTCTCTGACTGGCTTATTTCACTTAGCATAACGCTCTCTAGTTTCAGCCATGCAGTTGCAAATGGTAAGAATTCCTTCTTTCTTATGACAGCCTAGTATTCCATTGTGTAGATGTCCCACTGTTTTCTGATCTACTCATCTGCTGATGGGCACCTAGGCTCTTTCTAAACCTTAGCTATGGTGAATGGTGCTACTATGAACATAGGGGTGCATAAATCCTTTCTGATTCGTGTTTCTAGTTTCTTGGGATATATTCCTAGAAGTAGGATTACTGGGTCAAATGCGAGTTCCATTTTTAGTTTTCTGAGGAAACTCCATACTGTTCTCCACAGTGGCTGCACCAGCCTGCAATCCCATCAGCAGTGCACGAGGGTTCCTTTTTCTGCACATCCTCACCAGCACTTGTCGTTTGTTGATTTGTTGATGATTGACATTCTGACAGGTGTGAGATGGTATCGCATTGTCATTTTGATTTGCATCTCTCTGATGGCTAGTGACTAGGAGCATGTTTTGGAATGTCTCTTGGCCTTCCTTATGTCCTCTTTTAAAAAGTATCTTTTTAGGTCCATTGCCCATTTTTTGATTGGGTCGTTTATCTTCCTTTTCTTAAGCTGTATGAGTTCCCTGTAAATGTTGATATTAAACCCTTATTGGTAGTAACATTGGCAAATATGTTCTCCCATGCAGTGGGCTCTTTTGTTGTTTTTATTGATGTTTTCTTTTGCTGTAAAGAAGCTTTTTATTTTGATGTAGTTTCATTTGTTTATTTTCTCTTTAGTTTCCATTGCCTTAGGAGCTGTATCAGTGAAGATATTACATCGGCATATGTCTGAGATTGTGCTGCCTGTGGATTCCTCTGAGATTTTTATGGTTTCCCGTCTTATGTTTAAGTCCTATCTATTTTGAGTTTATTTTTGTGTATAGTAGAAGTTGGTGGCCTAGAGGCTGCACCAGTCTGCATTCCCACCAGCAGTACACGAGGGTTCCTTTTTCTGTGCATCCTTACTAACACTTGTCATTCGTTGCATGTATTATATATGCATTTTTTGCATGTATCTGTCCAATTTTCCCAACATCATTTTCTGAAGAGATTGTCTTGATTCCATTGTATGTTCTTGCCTCATTTGTCAAATCCTTTCTTGATTAAAAACCCTCAGCAAAATTGGAATAGAGGGATCATACCTCAAAATAATAACAGCCTTATATGACAAACCTACAGCCAAAATCATACTCAGTGGGAAAAAACTAAAACCATTTCACCTAAGACAGGAATGAGACAGGGATGCCCACTTTCACCACTCCTGTTTGACATAGTATTGGAAGTGCTAGCCATAGCAATTAGACAAGAGAAAGAAATAAAAGGAATCCAATTTGGAAAAGGAGACGTAAAACTGTCCTTATTTGCAGATGACATGATACTGTACATAGAAAACCCTAAAGACTCTACCTAAAAATTATTAGACCTATTAAGTGAATTTGGCAATGTAGAAGGATACACAATTAAAACCAAGAAATCTATGTCATTTTTATACACCAAAAGTGAACTTACAGAAAGAGAGATTAAAATAACAATCCCATTTACCATCATACCAAAAATATTAAGATATCTAGGAATAAGGAAGTAAAAGACCTGTACTCAGAAAATTATAGGATACTGAAAATAGAGATAGAAGAAGACATCAACAGATTGAAGAACATACCATATTCATGGATTGGTAGAATCAACATCATTAAAATCTCCATACTATCCAAAGCAATCTATAGATTAATGCACTCCCCATTAAAATACTAAAGGCATATTTCACAGACCTAGAATGAACTATTCAAAAATTCATATGAAATAAAAAAGACCCCGAATAGCTGCAGCAATCCTGAGAAAGAAGAACAAAGTAGGTAGGATCTCAATACTAGATATCAAGCTGTATTACAAAGCCACTGTTCTCAAAACTTCTGGTACTGGCACAAGAACAGACATATAGACCAATGGAATAGAATAATAGAGAACCCAGAAATCGACCCAAACCACTATGCTCAATTAATACTTTTATGTTTAAAAATTTTTTATATTTCATGAAAGTTATGCATATGCCAACTTTGATCCAGTCCCACTGAAGGCCAGTTAAGTTCTCCATCAGAAGATTGACTTCCCTCATTGTGTTAGCCAGCTGTGCAGGAAGATCCTTTTGTAGAAACATATATGATGTTTCTCACACCACTGCCCAAAGTCCAGGAACTGCTTGATAAAGAGTAGTGACAGCAAGAGCACAAATGGCAATTGATCTCCTTGGGTGCCAGGTGCTTGAGCAGTCACTGAAAGAGCCATCTCCTTGCTGTGCTATAGATCCACCTCAAGGCCTGGGTGGATATGAGCACTTGTGCATCTCAGCTGTTTGGGTCAGGCATGTTGTTCACGGCTGCACCCTGGTTTCAGCCTCAGCCTCGGCCTCAGTCTTGGCCTGTTGGCGCAACCACTGCAGGGGCTCCCCGGCTGAGTTCATCATGTTTGGTTTCCCCAGACACCACTCATACTTTCAACTCATCTATGCTCTTATATTTAAAGTGGATTTCTTGGAGTTAGCATATAGTTCAGTCATAATTTTTACATCTAATTTGGAAATCTAACTCTTAATTGGTATTTTTAGATAATTTACATTTAATGTAATTGTTGGCATGGTTTTACTAAATCTACCATCAGGTTGTTTTCTATTCATTCCATCTCTTATGTTTCCCTTTTCCTTTTCTGTCTTTACTAGAGGACCAGTGCATGAAATTTGTGTACAGGGGGTGTCCCTCAGCCCAGGACTGCTGACTCTCAACTGCTTGCCTGCCTACCTTTCTGATTGCCCCTAAGCACTTCTGCCTGCCAGCCTGATCACCCCCTAACCACTCCCCAGCCAGCCTAATTAATGGCTAACTGCTCCCCTGCCAGCCTGATTGCCCCTAACTGCCCTCCCCTGCAAGCCTGCATCTCCCCCTAACTGGCCTCCCCTGCAGGCCTGGTCACTCCAACTTCACTCCTCTGCCAGCCTGGTCACCCCACAACTGCCTTCCCCTGCAGGCTTGATCACCCGCAACTGCCCTCCCTTGCAGGCCTGGTCTCTCCCAACTGCTCTCCCCTGCTGGCCATCCTGTGGTGGCCATCTTGTGTCCACATGGGAGCAACCATCTTGTGTCCACATGGAGGTAGCCATCTTTGACCACGTGGGGGCAGCCATCTTGTGTGTTGGAATGATAGTCAATTTGCATATTACTCTTTTATTAGATAGGATAGAAGCTTGGCGCATGGGTGAGGGTGGGGACCAGCTGGTTTGCTTGAAGGGTGTCCTGAATCAGGATGGGGGTTCCCTTGGGGTGAGGGGCCTGTAGTGGTTTGCAGGTCGGCCATGCCTCCTAGTGACCCAAGCGGAGGCCCTGGTATCTTGGATTTATTTAACTTCTATAATTGAAACTTTATAGCCTTGAGTGGAGCCAAGCCTCCTGCTTGCTGCGTGGCTGCTGCCATTTTTGTGGGGATTTATTTATCTTCTATAATTAAAACTTTGTAGTGGAGGCCAAGGCAGGCCAGGGCTGCAGGAGCTTGGCTTCCTCCGTCACTGGGGGCAACCCAAGCCGCCTCCTCTCTCCGTGGCCACAGCCATATTGGTTGGGTTAATTTGCATGCTCACTCCTAATTGGCTGGTGGGCATGGCTTGTGGGAGAAGTGGAGTGATGGTTACTTTTCATATTACTCTTTTATTAGGTAGAATTCATATTACTTTTTTTATTATTCCATTTTATCTCCAGTATTGACATATTATTTATGCTTTAAAGTGTTCTTATTGTCAGCCCTAGAACTTATACGATATATTTTAATTAATCACAGTCTATCTGCTTTTAAATAATATTATACCACTTTGCCTAAGTGCATAATTTTCTTTTTACAAAACCATGACTGCTCTTAGAGAAAAATTATGATCTAAAATATTATCTAGATTCATTGCTATGGTAATAGAACACTTCACAATTCTTTTTATTTTATTGTATCATCAAAATATTTGTAGGCACACTATATAAAGACCTATATAAATGTAATCAAAATGATTGAGAAATGAAGGGTCATCATTATTGGTAATGTTCATATGGTCTTAAATTTTACCAACATGACATAGTAATTATTTGCCTTTTGTTTTCAAATAGATATTGCAGCTGTAGAAGAATGGCTAATAAGAATTTCTTTACAACATGGATTAAATTCTTATATTACTGAAGGAACACTTCTGGATAAAGTCCGAGGTAAATGCCAGCAGATAAAAAGTAAAATGGGATTTGTAATATTCTCTCAACAAACCTTGTAACCTACTATATGCCTAATTCTGTGCTAAGTACTAGAGGTAAGCAATTAAGAAATGATCATGACTCTAAAGGGGCTCACAGTCCTAATAAGGCAGTCAGTGAATGAAAAACATGTGGGTAATTATTAATAGAGTGCTATAGAAATATGGAAATGTGACCCCATTACAGGTCATAATAAACCATGGCTTTCTGAAGTTAGTTCTTACATCTTTTCTAAAGATGTTTTAGAAGATACTATTTGTTGCCTCAGTCTTCTTAGAAGAACCATCAGCAAAATTTCTTGTTCAGTCTTAATAAGAACATTTCTACTTTTTCAAGAAAAATCGGTTGTTTAATTTTAAGGTCATAAACACTGAGTGATATAACTGACTAGGTTTTTTTTTTCAGTTGTCTGATTCATAGCCCCATTTTTAAATCACCTATAATGTTATAGTATAATTTTTTTAAATTCCTCAGTCCTAGATTTTGTATTTATCCTCACTTTCCTTTTTACTTTTATTCTCCACTCCCCCTTTAATAGGGTCCTCTGCAGAGTAAACATAAATAGCACATTTTATGAACAAGATCACCTGGGTGGCTTTAAGTAATGATGTCTGTACCCCAACTAGAATCTCTTCTCCAGAAGTGGGGCCAGGCATCTGCTGTTCTCACAGCTGATTCAGATGTGCAGAGCTGCTCTCGAGAAAAGGTTTCATAGGTAACAAGAGACGTATACAAATCTATTTAATGCAACATTTTTTCGTAATAGGTAAGATGGAAACAACATAAACGTTCAGCAATAGGAAAAGGACAAATACATATGGTATGTTCTGTTAAAACTAGGAAATAAACCCATATATGTCATCAAGAACAGAACTCAAAAACATGGAGTGAAAAATCAAGTTTCAGAATAGGAGGGCATTTCAAAGTAGGAGAGCATTTATCTAAAATTCAGAAAATTCATGCCCAGCCATTGCTGCTCAGTGATTGAGCATTAACCTATGAAGCAGGAGGTCACGGATTCAATTCCCGCTCAGGGCACATGTCTGAGTTGGGGGCTTGATACCCAATAGGAGGTAGGCAGAAGGCAGCCATCAATGATTCTCTTTCATCATTGATGTTTCTACCTCTCTCGCCCACTCCCATCCTCTCTAAAATCAATTTATATATGTATATATATGTATCTATATCTATATCTATCTATCTATCTATCTATCTATCTATATATTTCAGGAAATTTATTCAGGAAATAAAGCAATACTGTATCTTTTTTTTTTAATATATTCTATTGATTTTTCACAGAGATGAAGGGAGAAGGACAGAGCCAGAAACATTGATGAGAGAGAGACATCAATCAGCTGCCTCTTGCACACTCCCTACTGGGGATGTGCCCACAACCAAAGCACATGCCCCAACCGGAATCGAATCTGGGACCCCTCAGTCCACAAATGGATGCTCTATCCACTGAGCCAAACCGGTCTCGGCGTAATGCTATATCTTGTTCATGTGTACATATATATTGTAGTGATAAAAGAAAAGCATAGACTAGAAATATAGCAATTTCATGAGAGTGGTTGCAGTTGGGAAGAATTTGGGAATGGGACTGTGGAAGGAAGCAGAGGTATCTTCAATCATATCTGCATTATTTTATTTCTTTAACCAAAATGAACACATCTAAAATAAAAAGGACAAAGTATTGTCTTTCTTGTTGTCATAGCGTCCAAAAGTTTTATAAGTAGCGAGTCACTTGTTCAATGGTCATTGCAAGTCTTTGAGACTGTGACACTTTGATGTCTCATGCTACTTTTAAATCCTAAAATAACAATAAAGTTCTTTCCATTTAAAAAATAATCTGAAATCTGAATCATCTACATACTGAGATGTACCCAGAGCATTACATGCTGCATGAAAAACTAATGTACACCTATTTAGAGTGTACAGAGCTTAACAAATGAGTAGTTCTTAAAGGTTCCAGAGGTAGCACTGGGATCCAGTTAGAGGATCTGAGAAGTGACCAGTGTGGTGGGAGCATATGAGTGACAGGCAGAGTCGTATCTAATGACCTTGGAGAGGCTGGCAGGGAGCGTGGTGAAAAGTCTGGATGGTCTTCTAGTTACAGTGAAAAAGCCGTTGGAGTGTTTTAAGCAGGAGAGTGATAAATTTTGATTTATGCCTCATAAAAAAACATCACTTTGGCTGCTGTGTAGAGAACTGAAGATTGGAGGAAGGATGGCAAGAACAGACGAAAGGAAATTGGTTGGCAGCCATTGCCCTGTTCCACTCCAAGAATGGCCCGGAAGTCCTTGGGCTGAGGGATCGGCAGCAGAGGTGATGAGAAGTAGGAGTCTTCGGAATATGTTCTGGAAGGAGAGCTGATACGACTTCCTGGTGGACGGGGGGTCAGGGACAGCAGGCACGGAGGGTAAATCCTGGCTCTCTGGCTGAAGCCACGCCCTGGAAAGTCGGCTGCCTCGCCCCACGTTTCTCTGCCTCTTGGAGCGGCTTCGTTTGGTTGTAAATCGTGTCTCTTTCCCTTCTTGGCCGTCCCCTCACTATGTCAACCCAGATGGAAACCTCGTTCCTTTCCTGGCTTCGCCCTCTGCGAGAAATATGTCATGTGCCGGCTTTGGTTTTTGTAGCAGATTTTATTAAAAGTCGGGGGAGATGGAGGAGGTGTACACTGAAGACATGTAAACAGTTCAAGAATTGATGATCAGATCTCTCTCTTCTTTAAAGTCCTTTGACTCTGTTGTTGAAATTCAGAGAGCAGTATTCTGTCAGATTTCCCTGGCTTGCTTTTTGGATGCTCTTGTCTCTCTCTCTCTCTCTCTCTCTCTCTCTCTCTTTTTTTTTTTTTTTTCAGAAGAAAAGAAAGCCTCCCGTTTTCTTATGCAGTAAAATTGGACTTTATCTGACTCCAGCCCTGTGTACATCCAAGAACAGATTGCGGGGTTGAAGCTGTCCCACCTCTGATTGGCTCCTGTTGGTTCCACCCTCACTTCTTTCTGTCTCCCAGACATCGCTCTGAGTGTCTTGGCCACTCATAACTTCCCTGTTCTCCACTGTTACTCTGGATTTATTCTCATTTTTCTATAGCGACTGCCGTTGAGATGATGTTGGGGGAAGAGAACTAAAAGTAAACGTAACCAGGCCAGCATGGCTGAGGGTCGACCTATGAACCAGGAGGTCACGGTTCGATTCCCAGTCAGGGCACAGGCCTGGGTTGTGGGGCTTGACCTCCAGTTTGGCAACCGATCCATGATTCTCTCTCATCATGGATGTTTCTGTCTCTCTCTCCTTCTCCCTTCCTCTCTGAAATCAATTAAAAAATTAAAAAAAAATAAAAGTAAATGTATGGGTTCTTTTTTTAAAATTTTTTACAGAGAGGAAGGGAGAGGGATAGAGAGTTAGAAACATCGATGAGAGAGAGACATCCATCAGCTGCCTCCTGCACACCCCTTACTGGGGATGTGCCCGCAACCAAGGTACATGCCCTTGACCGGAATCAAACCTGGGACCTTTCAGTCCTCAGGCCGACGCTCTATCCACTGGGCCACACCGGTTTTGGCTGTATGGGTTCTTGAAGCGGAAGTTGTGCTCCGGTTTATAAACGTGCATATCCTGTGACCAGCAGAGTTAGTTTCAGGGGGTAGATCCTGCGGCCAGTTATATTTTCCAAAGATCGCCAAGGCGGGCGGTATGTTCCATCTCCCGGGCGCTTCTGCAGGGGGGACCTTGCCAGGCCCCCATCGAAGGCAATTAGGCTTCATTCTTCCTGTTCTGGGAAGTAAGAATGGGCCTGTTTTTAATGAGTGCAGAGCGAGGTAATCCCTCCATTTTTGGAACAGCGGTGGGATAGTTCATTTACTTAGTTGCTCTGGCATCCTGAGAGGAAAGCAGCGAGGTCCCCTTTTCCGGAGTGCGGCCACACCTCACACACCTGAACTTGACTTTCCCAGAACCCATCCTCCACTGGAACCTGGGGACGGTAATCAACAAAGACCACATCAAGAACATCTTTCCGCACCTGGCAGGCCTGAAAGCCACCAAATGCCCCTGCGCCAACGACGTGGCGCTGCTCGGCTTCCTCCTGAGCTCGACCCTCAGTGGTGAGTGGGTGGCTTATATGAAGGAGGGACGTGAGGTTTTATACTGGGTAACGGCCGTGTTTAACTGACGGTATACATGCATGCTCCCTGTATAGACACGGGAGTAAAAGACTCTCCTCAAAATCCCTATGGGTTTACCTCTTGTCACCGCACCCTGTCTGCTTGCAAGTGTGATTTACGGTTTTTCTCCCGGTGACCTTTTGCCATTTGGACTGGAGCATCTTTCCTGGTTTCCTTTATCCTCTGCCTCCCACGAAGGCATCCCTTCCTGCCGGAGATGACTTGCTGTGATTCTCATCCACCTGTTTGTGCATGGCCGCTCCTGCCGTGTGTAAATTGGCCCTGCAGTTCTGAGGCACTGCAGCGTTATTATGTTTATTAATTATGTGTGTGCTTTGCCATTACCATGGTAATACTAGGATCCTTGCACATTTCATAATACTACTACTGGTATTATTCTAGTTGTTTATCTCCGGTCACTGATGACCTCCTGCTCCCCCAAAACCAATAAATATGAAGGTATAAGCAAATAAATAAATTTTAAAAGTAAGAAAGAAAATTTTGCCACTCATAGTTAATATGTGTATCCACATACAAGTCCAAAAGACTCCACTGAAAAGCTCTCAGAACAAATATGGGAGTGCCAAGGAACTGAAGGCTGTAGTAACAGTTTATGAAAACCACTCCACCAAAGACAAAAGACACTAATTTTAAAAAATTTTATTCAGAAAGTAAAACCCAAAAGGTACGTAGAAAGAAACAAAACAAACCTTAAAGAGTTGCCATGCCCGTTGTGCAGAAATTCTAAAAGTTTAACGCAGGCCATAAACATGACTAAATAAATCAAATGTTTATGTTCATGAACTTCTAGTACTGTCAAGAAGTTAATTGTTTATAAATTTATTCATTAATTCAATACGATTCCAAGAAAAAGTAACAGCAGTATTTGTGTGTGTGTGTGTGTGTGTGTGTGTGTGTGTGTGTGTGTGAAAATTGACAAACCAATCCTTGAAGTCGTATGGGAGAGTGAAGCAACATGAATAACACAATTTAAAAAAAAAATAAAGAGAACAAAAACTCGCCCTACCATGACTTACTATAAAGTATCGATTCAAACTGTGCATTGGTATAGGGCAGTGGTCGGCAAACTCACTAGTCAGCACTGCGATAGGGCCTTAATCACAAGGAGCAACAGCCTGTAATTATTGGAATCGAGAGTTGGAAAGAGGATTAGGCTTGCCCCAACTTTTTTTTTGCATTTCTAATGGCTTCCGGTCTTTGAATTCTCTAGCTCAGTGCCAGCTTGTGCCAAATCATTTAGTTAGAAATGGGTCTCTTTCCCCTCGATCTCAACTCAGGAAGCTCAGTCCTTTTCCAGTTTGTTCTATGGATACCAGGCTAGGGCCCCTCCTCCTTCCCTTAAACCCCGAATCCTGCCTTACTTCTGTGAGCCCCAGGAGAGGAGCTGTGCTTAATTCCGTAGCTCTATCTTGCCACACAGGTGAGAGTCACAGAGAGAGGGGACATTTCTGCTTGTTAAAGTCTCTCTCGGTAGATCACCACCAGGTCTTGAGAAAATAAAATGCTTCGGCAACGAGTTCTTTTGTGGTTTTTAAATATATTTTTATTGATTTTTTACAGAGAGAAAGGGAGAGGGCTAGAGAGTTAGAAACATGGATGAGAGAAAAACATTGATCAGCTGCCTCCTACTGGGGATGTGTCCACAACAAGGTACGTGCCCTTGACCGGAAGCAAACCTGGGACCCTTCAGTCTGCAGGCCGCTGCTCTATCCACTGAAACAAGCCGGGTAGGGCCAGCAATGTATTCTTTAGATGAAAGCACCTCTTCCCCAGCTGGCCATCACTGCACTCAAGCAAAAAAAGAGGCTCCCACACTCTCAAGCTGCCAACACTGGCAGTTCCTAGGTGAGGCCTTGTTCAGCTGTCCAGCCTTCAGACCTCACGGAATTAATGGTGGGAACATGTGTCCAGGAGCCCTCTGTGCTCCAGTTTGCACGTATGACCTTCCTCTTCCTCGGTGACACGCCTAACACACCTGCCCTGCTCTCATCCTAGGGTTATCAGTTCCCCAGAAACCTCCATCTCCTAGGTCCCAGTGGTCTCCCCCTTTTAGTCTTGTCCCAGGGTACCCACCCTCCATACAGCCACCAGAGTGATCTTCTCAAGTGTCAGTCACCTCACATCCCTTATAAACTTCCCTTTGCCCATTAGAATAAAATCCAAACTCTTCACAAATTAGGTTCTCATGAGGCATTAGCAAATATTTTTCTATTTCTACAATCACAAATATTAAAGTAAATCAAACATAATTTCTTCTCTCTGAGAATTTACATTTTAATTCTTTTTCTTTAGAGTTTTTTATTGTTTACTCAAATTGTACTAATGCTATAGGGACATATTAATGCTTAGAGGGATTTTAGAAAGGAAAAACTCTTCATCTACTTTTTAAGCTTCTGCCCCAGGGTATCTGAATTAGACTCTCAAAGGTTGCCGGGAGAAAAGGAGTGTCGTTTTTATTAATATTTACACTCAAGGGAGTTCACAGAACATAAGTGAATGAAACTCAAAGTAGTAGTTGAACTCAGAAGTTTATAAACCGTTTGAACAAAGGAAAGGATGATGAAGTGTGGGGAAGTGATGAGGGAATGAGCAGGGAGGGAACTAATAAGAGTGATTTAGTAAGATCTGTTTATACAAACCTGTCTCAGTTTCCACTCATATCTCTAGTGATGAGAGGGTTCTTCTCTTTCTGGTACAATGAATGGGGCACCTTTCTCAGGGGAAATGTATGCCCCGAGTTTAGGCAGATAAGGTGAAGATAGAGCACTCCTCTCGCATCTATTGATGGCAGTTGCCTTCAACTCAAAATAATCCTGATGGCAAAGTGGCTTGTTTGGGGGTGGCATATTCTGACCCCACTTCCGTATAAAACAAAATACTGAATAATTAAATCAGGTGGTTGGCTAACATCCTGTGGCATAACCGGAAGTTGCTTCGTCTTTCCAGTGCTGGGGGAAGTGGGATCCAGTCTGAGGGGAGTGGAGTGGAGGCCTGGGCAGAGAATGGGCTGGAAGATGGAGCAGGCCCTGGCCCATGAAGGCCTAGCACCATAGAAGCGAGTTACTCCCTTGGCCTGAATTTTCCTTCCCTCTCTGATAGGTGTTTACCTAGGCCTCACGTATTCCGGATTTTGGCATTATGACGATACCCAGTGGTATAACCTGACAGATATCATCTATTCCAAAGTCGGAGAAGGTAAATCCTCTACCAGAGCCCTCATCTTCAGCATTTCATCTGTATCCACATTTCCTCTGATCAATATTTCACCTTCTCCTTACTTTATAATCCATGGTGTGATTTCTTCCTTTAGAACATGTAGAGCTTTCAGTGGTGGATATGGTTTTAACAAATCATTTCTTAGTTATCCTCACCTCTTTGGGACTTTTTATAAGCGAAGATCTTCGTTATCCATCAACCCCTATTCCAAAGGTATGTGAACTGCTTTGTAATGAGTAGTTAACCTTAAATGTCTTCCATGTCATAAAGTAGACACATTGAATACTTGAATTATAAGTAGTATATCTTAAAATTGAAGTGCTTCTTCCTTTTAAAAAACGTAAAAGCATTATACTGTGACTTCTTTCTTTGCCTTATTATTAATATTGTGTTGAATATTTTGAAATGGTGCTGGTGTTGTTACTATACCAATTTATAGTAAGTTTTAAGTACATATAAGTAGAAAACACCCCATCATCTATTCATCTATCTATCTATTCATCTATCTATCTATCTATCTACCTATCTATTTATAGTTATTTATGTTCCAAAAATGCTTTAAGGTGATTTCTAAAGCTAAATATCATATTACAAAGTAACATAAATTAAAGTAACTCTTGGGATTAAGAGAAGGGAATATACAGTCTGGTGAAGATATACAATATGCGTAGCATGAAATCCTTAAGCATGTTAATGAATACCTCTCAAAAATAACCACAGCAGAAATAGGTGTAGTAATAAAGATTTAGAAACAATAGAGGGGAAGATAAGAGTTAAGTATGGAAAGGGCAGTGGTATTGGTTGAGAAGTAGTATTTCTTATGCATGGTAACTATTACCTTTCTTCAGCTGTACGAATACTCCCAGCCTCCCCGCGTTCCTCACTGTCTCTGAGAAAGCACCATTTGTTGCTCAGACAGTTAATCTGGCCTCCCATGTGCCCATCATGGGATAGCTGAAGCAGAGAGCTGTAGGCAAAGCACAGAGGGCATGACCCAGGGCTGCACTGGGCTGGGCAGAAGGAGGCCATGGAGGAAAGGACAGATTTAGGGTGTGCCTTCCTAACCCCAACTGGTGACAGACTTAGTGTATTTCTACACCCTTCTCAACTCCTCCACTTAAATCGTCAACAGATGGGGTTTTGATCCCAATCCTTTCGGGAATTAAAGTGTAAAGTAATCAAATGGTGAAACAAGGCAAAGACTGAGGAAATCTCCAGGATATTGTTTAAACTCCTGAAGAGGCTGGTGTCAGTGTGACTCCCTTAACTGCTGAGAGCTAAAGGAAACGTTGCATTTAGTATCATTTGAATGACTGCAGTTTGTTATGCCTTTTCATATCAAGCAAAAATTAAAGTTCCTTTTTTTTTTCCTTCTAGTTTTCACGGGCAGACTTCTGTGGCTTTGAAAGGGTAAGAAGCTTTACATTCCCAAGGGTTGGTGAAGAGAGATGTTTCCTTGGTGCCTTAAGAGATGAGGTGCAAGGCAAGAATTCACAATATAGACGATCCTGCTATTATAATATTACTTATCATTTGAGCTAAAAAAAAAAAATCTATTTCTACTAACTATCAAGCAATGATTCCTCTCTGTTTCCAAGGAAAAAATGCCCTCCCTTATTTCAGAGGCCACTCCCACCTCTGCTGACCAGGATGGTTGTGGGTGTTCAGGTGTTTTCTGCACGGGGCGCCCAGATCAAAAGAGAGGAAGGGCTGAAATCTGGCTAACGCTTTATGCCCCATCCATCTGCCCCGTGCAGGTCTGTGCCTACCCCGAGAAAGTCACTTTCTAATTGGCACAAAAGACCACATGAGCTAGCCACACCTCCGTGTCTGGCTTTTTGTGGGGATCTTATTCTACCAGTTATCTGCCCTCTGTTACAAGGTCAGGTTTCGTGATTCTATAGGTCATTTCCATTAACATAGACACGTGCTTTAGTTTGGAAAGCACGACAAAAATTTTGAGTATTTCTCGCCTTTTGCCATGTCCTCTCCTCAATCCTTCCTCATACGCTCATGCGGGTATGCTTAAAAGTGTAGTTATTCTTAAAAATTATCAGGATTTACTTTTAGATAAGACCTTTTTTATAGTGACCGAAGGAAGGCTGGTAAGAATAGGATGCTCGTGGCTGTTTGGGCAGGTTGGAATGAGTTACTACTTGATGACTTGTTCATTTACTTATTCATCCATTTTGCAACTATTTGTGGAGTACTTTCTATAGTCTGTAGTCGTTTAGACAAGAAGAATTCCATAACGAATAAGACACAGCCCCTGCTCTCAAGGAGCTTACCATTCTACTAAGGGAGATAGATCACAAACAAGCACACACACCAATGCATACAATGATTGTAGGTAGTAATCAGGGCTTGTTGAAATTAACACAGGTAATTAAAGCAGGTTAACAGAGAGTGAAGGGAAGACAGTATTCTACTTTAAATGGGATGATTAAAGCAGACCTCTCCAAGGAGGTGAAATTTAAGCAGACACTTAAGTGACTTGAAGAAGCACATTCAGACAGCGGGAATAGCCGGTACAAAGATGCTAAGTTGGGAAACTGGCGTGAGAACCAATTAGGCACCATAATCTGCTCAGCAGAAATAGTGGGGACGTTGGGCCGCTTCTTCAAGGATACAGTCCTAACTCGTGTGAGACATACAAGATCCTTCACGGTCAGGGCCTTCCCTCTCTTCTTCATTCCTGTCATGCCTACCCCTCGCCTCAAGCCATTCTTGCAAGCCATTCGCTTCCTTCTCAGGACGTTTTCCCCAAATGTGAGCAATAATAGCCACCAGGTTCACAAGCGATCAGTTTAGCGATCCCAACAGGAATACAGTATCTCTTTCCCAGTAGTTCCATCAAGTTTCAGGACAGACGCATTAACCTGACTTGGATCATGTGTTCAATCCCGACCAATCCTTATGACTTAAAGTCAGACCCGGGTGCTGAGCTCCTTTTCTGGAATGAGGTCAACATGATCAGGTGAAATTATCCCACAGTTACTGACTGGGCTCCTTCCTGTTTGATGCCAGGTAGGAAATAAATGAGAAGAAATCTAAAAAGAAAGAAAAGGACTAAGTCAGGGCCCAATAAAGTTTCTATATGAATTGCTCAGATATTATATTGATAACTATGGTGTCCCTGCAAACCTGAAGATTTATACAAGAACTCAAAAGTTTCATTTTATAACACCTGATCACACCATTTAGATAAATTGTTTATTCTGTTTTAAAACCCTATTTTGTTTGCTTAGCCGTTGGATTGAGGTATAACACACGGAGCGTAAAATTCACCCATTTAAAGTGTAAATTCAGGGGGCTCTGGTATATTCACAGAGTTGTGCAACCATTACCATGATCGATTTTAGAACATTTAAACGTATTTTAATGCACAGATTATATAGATTTTATTACTGACCTCTAAACATGTAAAAAGGTCTCTTTCGTTTCAACAATAATTTGAAAGTCTGACTCTGCCTAAAACAAAAAAGCCACCTCAAAGTCTTGCACATGATTCATATCCAACATTATACAATCTCACTTTCTTGAAAGCTTCTCTCTTATGACCAATTTTTCAAAACCTCTATTTTTGTGGCTTTTTTCTTATTGCTTCTTGCCCTAGTCAGGCCTCTGCGAAGATCTTAAGCCTGGCTGCAGCTAAGCATGTGAACCGGCGTGGCTGCGCTGAAAGGCTAATAATTTCTGTAGCTTCCAAAACACTAGTTCAGAGTCTGGGCATCTGCCATCAACACACGCTAATTCAGATGAGATTTCTTTGTGTGTGTGTGTGTGTGTGTGTGTGTGTTGTTCAAAAGCATTATTCTTGTTTCTTGTCCTCATTCCTCAACCTTTTATCTGCATATAATTTTTCTCTCTTTACTTGCCCCCATTCCTGAAATATTGAACTTTTAAATTTTTGAAAGGTTTTCTAATTTATGTCTTAAGTCCACATAATGTCTAAATGATATTTTTTTTTATTTATGTAGGAAGACTATGTCACAGGAAAATTGTGGTATAATGAAAGATGTTTTGCTAACAGAGAATTCTTTGAAGGTAAATTTTAGGTAAAGAGATATTAACAGGCTTTTTTTTTCAATATAGATGAAATAAAATCCTATATAATAAGAGCATAATATGCTAAATGTGCAGTCCACTGGTTAGCTATTCAACCAATCAAAGCATAATATGCTAATGATATGCTAAGGCCACTACGACATGCACTGACCACGGGCGCAGATGCTCTGACCGGTGGGTTAGTTTGCTGCTGGGGTCCAGTCGTTTGGGATTGAGTGAGATGGGCTGGACACATCCTGGAGCCCTCCCACAGGTCCTCCCTGACTGGCCAACCTCCCATGTTTCTCCCCGACACCATCATGCACCAGTGGGGTCCTTCAGTCTGGCCTGCATCCTCATCCTCTCACAATCTGGGACCCCTCTAGTGAGATCGGAGGGCCAATTTCGGCCCGATCCCACAAGGGGAGCACCACTCAGTCAGAATCCTGGCTCACAGCTGGCGAGGGCAGCAGCGGTGGCAGGATCCTCTCTCGTCTCTGCGGCAGAGCTAAGGATGTCCGACTGCCAGCGTAGGCCTGCAGCCAGCAGTTGGACATCCCCTGAGGGCTCTTGGACTGTGAGAGGGCGCAGGCTGGGCTGAAGGACTTGCCCTTGCAAGTGCACGAATTTCATGCACTGGGCCTCGAGTGACCAAATAAAACTAGAATAAAATGTAAAGATATGTTTGTTTCCTATAAGCTCATGGCTTAAAACTAAGAGGAGCAATTCATTTAAATCTGAAACAACAGACATGTCCTAATAGAAGTGCAAGAAAATTGATTCTCATCTATTTAATGATGCATTTAGAAATATAGAGGCTGCTTGTAATCTCTATACCTTTATATTTTATAGTTGACTATATTACCGTCACCTTTGAGAGAAACATGACTTTAAGTGAGGTATGGCATTGAATATTTTAAAAGGTAAGAAGTCGTATTGTGCGTGATTTTTGTGGATTGTTAGTCATTGAAAACAGTAGCAGTTCTACAGCCCGGGAGGCTTAACAACTACTATTTGCTCCCGGTGGCACCTCTGCTGAGGTCTGATGGTGATTACCTACTCCTGCTCCATCCAGACCTGCACGGTGGTTCCAGAAAAACAATCCGTGCCAGAAAGGGATGCTCTCTGAACTCACATCCCCAGTAGAGAAGCACAGCCAGTAAAGATTTAACCCTTTTATTGGTAGCCAGTCATGAACTCATTTGCTTAGGAGACATAATTAGAACTTACATGTCAGAAACAACATTAACTTTTCCTTTTTCTTTTTATAGTCAAGCTCTTGTTTTTATAGTATAGAGCCATTTCTTGAGTGGTTAGCTTGCTTACCTCGCCTTGTGAAAGAATTGAGAGCCACTCATTCAACTCTAATAACATTCCTGGTTGACCAAGAGCATAATTCTGGAATCTATCTCTTACATAACAAGGTAGGCCTTACAGCTCGAAAGTGATTGATGTTGATGCTACAACCATGAACAGTTAACTAAGCAAAGCTATTTCTGAGGTCTTGTTATCTCTGGCAATAGAAATTGATAAAATTAGCTACAGCAAAATGGTTTATAGCTGATACTATAGATTAGGACCCTTTAGAGATGTCTTTCCTCTGATTGCCCTTCAGTTTGATGAAAATGGAAAATACAACGCTATTTGCATAATGATTCTTCTTTGTTTATTCTCCGAGACTAAAAACTGAGTTAGGTCTATAGAGATGTAAGATTTCATAAAAGTGGTTAGTTTAGATTAACAAGTAATGGAACTAAGTTGCCATGGTTCTATACTTCCTATTCCAAAGGGTCTTAACCCCAACTGTGAATGGGAGCCATTAAAAACATATATAAGCCCTAGCTAGTTAGGCTTAATGAATAGAGCATCGGCCTGCTGACTGAAGGGTCCTGGGTTCGATTCTGGTCAAGGGCACATACCCAGGTTGTAGGCTCGATCCCCAGTTGGGAGTGTGCAGAAGGCAGCCAATCAATTATTCTCTCTCATCATTGATGTTTCTGTCTCTCTCTCCTTCTCCCTTCTTCTCTGAAGTTAATAAAAATATATTTTTAAAAAAAACATGTATAAGTTTAACCTTACCCTTTGATTTCAGGGGGAAAAATAATTTTGTCTACCCTATTATTCAGTAACCAGGAGTCTTTTAAATTAAACTGACAAAAGATAAAGTAACAGGAGAAAAGAAAACTATTTCTGTGTGTAGTACCTCGATAGGCAGGTGCAAGTCAGTGATGAGTAACTCAAAAAGGTGGTTAAAATTTTGGGGTTATACACCGTTTTAATACATGAAGGAAAAAAATGAAAAGATAATGGCTTTGCAGGAGATACTAAAGTGTATTTATATAGGTGTGAGTGGTCTTTCTGTCTCCTTCAGCTTATACCTCTCCCATGAAGGAAGGAACTGAGGTAGGTTTCATTCAGATCCTCCTTTCTGGGAGTAGATCCACCGTGAAGAAGTATTGGTGGCGACCTTATGTCTCAAAGTTGCTGCTTTTAGTCAGATAAGAGAAGGCCTTTTTTTCCTGCATGTGTTGGATCTCAGATGTCTTCCAGTTAAAATAATCTTTATAACAAAGTGGCATGTGTTGGGGTGCGTATTCCGATCCCCTTCAAGACTATGATCCAACAGAATTGGAGTATAGGCCCAAGGTCCACACTTTTAAATCATAGTTTGAAGTGACAATTAGGAGCCTGGGCCTTGGAGTGTTTCTGCTGAGTTCAGTCATTCTGCCACTTATTAGAGACCCTTGGACAAATGATTTAATCTTTTCAACTTCATGCTTAAGCGGATGTATACTGGGGAAAGCAGAGTAAAGAGATGGCAGTGGTGGCTAATCCTGCCAGTTCTCAGCTTTGTTAATGGGTCCCGATCTTAGTCAACCTCTGAGTAGCAGGAAACTCTAAAGACTGTAACATAGATTAGTATTCCTAGTGGACAATTTCTTATGACTGCTCATGCTTTATTTCTAGAAAGAGACCACTGCCTCTGTACACAGCCTCCACGATAACGAACCAAAAGTTAGACGAAAATTTCCCCTTTTCACGTTTCCTCCATCATTCTCTTCTCCTGTTGGGATGAAATTCCACCCACGGAGCCATTTTCTGTATGCCTATGGCAATCAGGTGCGTACACGTGACATTTCCTTCTTTGTGGGTATGAGTCACGCTGAGTGGCTACACATCATGTAAAAAACTCACTGTGATCAGGGAGGTGGAAAGCCCATGGAAGAGTGATTGGGAGAGGCGCTGGCCAGTTTTTCTCAGTGGTTAGAATGTCGGTCCTCGGACTGCAGGGTCTCAGGTTCAGTTCCGGTCAGAGGTACGTACCTCACCTGCAGGTTCCACGGGGAGCCTGGGGAGGCAACCGATCCATGTGTGTCTCTCCCATCGATGCTTCTCTCTGTCTCTGTGCCTCCCTTCCACTCTCTCTAAAAACCAACGGGAAAATATCCTCGGGTGAGGATTAACAACAAAATAAATAGATAAGGGAGCCTGAGAGGAGAGGAATTCGAGACAATGAACACAAAAGAACTCTTTTGCAACGTTTGGCTGAAAAGTGGATCGGTGAAATAAGGCCATGTTTGAAGGAGGAAGGGTGTTTAAGAGAAAAAGGTCTTTTTTTAACGACTGGAGAAATTACGTTGTATGCTGATGGGAATTATTCAGCAGGAGGGAAAAATTGATAATACCAGAAAGAGAGAGAGAGAGAGGAGAAATTTCTGGAGTGATGGATATTTCTAAATGGGTGAGAGAAGAGGCAATTTATGCACTAGTGGAGAAGTTGGCCTTTGGAGGAAAATTATCCTTCAGTGACAGGGGGAAGGAAGAGGTTGTGGGTTTAAAACTGGTAGGTGTATAGATGTGGTCATGGAAGCATGTGGGAATCATTTTATCAATAAAAAAAATCACTGTCATTATTTGAGAGTGAGAAGGGAGGAAGAATGTGGAGGTTTAAGGAAAAAAGAGAACAGAGTAGAATGGTTGCCTAGGAAGATGGGAGAATGAATGAAGAGAATACAGTGTTTGTGCTCATGATTTAAAGTGTGACCAGGGCATCATTATTGCATGTTCCTCTCCATGTTCAGTTGTGGGGTATGCACATAGTACATAAGACGGAGGATTGTATTTAACTAATGTTGGAGTTCTACGAAGAAATTATAAGAAGTAAAAAAGTGAAGAAAATAAAAATCAAAAAAGTAAAAGAGTGTATAGATGGGAATGCAATAAGACATAAAAAATAAGTCTTAAAGATTAAAAAGTAGGAAACAAACTCTAAAAGATATGATGGAAGAGTAAATTACCACAACTTTTTAGGAAAGCAATCTGGCATTGTTATCATCCTGTAAATTTTAATGTTTCCTATTCTGTGTCCTGCCAATATCTTTTGTTGGGCAAGGAAAAAAAAAAGTGTGTGTGTGTGTGTGTGTGTGTGTGTGTGTATGTATGTATATATATATGGAAACATTTAAAAATTTTCATCACTGCACTGTTAATAATAGCATTAGATAACTAAATAAATCCAGATGCCCATGATCAGCAGAATGGATAAATTACATTTTATTCACATAATTCATGAAAAGAAAATTAACTGAACTATATTAAATTATATTGGAAATAAGTTCTAGAAGACAATATATGTATAATTCCTTTGAATCAAAAAAAGAATATAAAGAGCAATAAAATCAAGAGAAATAAAATTAAGCAATACATTAAATATACATATGTACTAAAACAAAAAAAATAGCAAGGGAATGAAAAACACGTATTTCAAGACATTGAATATTTCTGTGGAAAGAGGTAAGGTAACAGGATTGGTAAGAAACATAGGAAAAGGTAATTACCAATATGCTAATTCTTGGGTTAGGCTGTCAGTTCACACATGTTCATTATAATAAGTAACATAAGAAAAATAAAAGTGGATATAGGTCCAAGATGGCAGCATAGGTAAACACCTACACTGCTGCCTCGCACAACAATTTCAAAACTACAACTAAAAGACAGAAAGGACATCATCCAGAACCACAGGAAAGCTGGTTGAGTGGAAGTTCTACAAGTAGAGGGAAAAAGAGGGGCTCATAGAGACCCAGAGGAGCTGCGAAAAGCTGAGGTACAGAGATGCACGCGTGGAGAGAGCGGGTGCCGGAGTGCCTGGCTGGCTTTCTCTGGCGGGAGGGAAATGGAGAATCTCAAAGGCATTGAACCCCTTATCCTACAACAGTAAACCCCAGATCCAGCCGAAACTCATAAGGGGGGAGTTTGGACTGTGAAAAGGGAGAAGTGCACGGAAATTTAGGGGAGCCGCAAAAGATCAAAGGCCTGGTGGTGCGCACGGCACTGCGCACAGGACAGACTGCTGATTGTGCCGCTGGCTTTCGTGACTGGGCGGGAGATAGACCCTCCCAACTGTGCCACTTCTGAGTCCACTAAGCCCCTGTTTGGGGCGAAACCCTGGGGACCTAGTCTCGTGTGGTCCTGGTGCACAGGGGAGCCAGAGGGGCAGCGGTCTAGAGGCACTGCAGGCACTCGGGCACAAGGACCGCTCCAGCGATTACCCAGTCACGTGAGATTCAGGGGCCGTGGAGGGCGGGGCCGACTGGAAGGCAAGGCGGTCCCTTAAGCCCTGAGACTCCACCCATCCCAAGCTCAACAGAGGCTTCTTCGGTTTTGCAATCTGGTATCATAAAGCTGAACTCAACACAGAAGTTTCCCCGACATAGTTAAAATGCCCAGACAAGGGAAGGGATCACAAACAAAAGAAATAGAGGAAAAAAACATGACTGGATATAGAGTTCAAAACCACACTTATAAGGTTTTTCAAGAATATGTTAGAAAAGTTGGATAAAATTAGTGAGACCCAAGAGGAGATGAAAAAGGACATACTAGAGACACTGACTGAAATAAAAAATATTACACAGAATCCTAACAGCAGACTAGAGGATGGCAAGAATCAAGTCAAAAATTTGAAATATAAAGAAGCAGAAAACATTCAACTGGAAAAGCAAGAAGAGAAAAGAATCCAAAAATGTGAAGATAATGTAAGGAGCCTCTGGGACAGCTTCAAGCGTACCAACATCAGAATTGTGGGGGTGCCAGAAGAAGAGAGAGAGCAAGATACT